>JANUYF010000001.1:134368529-134581029 GCA_026167975.1 Phrynosoma blainvillii
AAAGAATGGAGATTTTCAGATGGGCAAAAGTGATGGGAGCATAGTGGGATGCTCCCGTCAGTTTTGCACAATTGTACAGAGATTATCAGACAACATTGTGTGATCTCATAATAATCCCGTCATTATCCCATGAATAAAGAGGAATTTTCCAGCCACTTTTCATTCACAGGAAAATCCCACTAATGGCCTTTACAGACTGCCAGAAATAATGCAGTTTGAGGCCACTTTAACTGTCCTGGCTCAGTGCTAAGGAAGCATGGTAACTGTAGCTTATTATGGCACCAGAGCTCTCTGACAGAGAAGGCTCAATGTCCCAGAAAAAAATACAATTCCCATGATTCCCTAGCACTGAGCCAGGACAGTTAAAGTGGCCTCAAGCTGCTTATTTCTGGCAGTCTGTAAAGGCCCTAAGTTCCTTTGCCCATCTGAAAATCTCCAATGAAACCAGTAAATATGCACATGATAACAATGAGCAGAACCCAAGGAACTGTACTGTGAGAACTCATACTTTAGGCCAGTCAGGGAAAACCCTTGACCATTTAACAACAGCAACAACAAAAAAACTGCTCCCCTCACTCAGGCTGTTAGTGTCCATAATCTGTAATACCTCAGATGCTAGCCAGGACAGGATATTGCCCATGGGGTACAATAGATAGTTAGTCCTATCCCTGGCTCTGGTTGGTAGACTTCAAGGTCTATTTAAAACACAACAAAACAATCAACACAAAAAGTCCCACAAACATGACATGGACCCACATCAGTTTTAAGAGATTTGTAAGAGGAGTTTTAGGTTTGTGACAGTTAGGAAAAGAATCATCAGGTCTGGCCTGCATGTATTTCCTGCCTAAAAGAGAAAATGCAAAAGCCAGAGAGTATTCAATAGAACCCATGTGTGAAAGCAGTATATCTCTCAGTGTTATAACGTATTGATTTATTATGAAAAGTCTCAATATGTTTAGCTTACAAGTATCTTAAGGCCACCTTCAAGGAACTTAATGAAAACAGTCTGCAGAAATTTCTGATAAAATAGTCTCCCTCCCATACAACTTGCTCATAACTGATTCCCTCACCCTCAAATGCTTGAAAGCAGCACAGTGTGCAGTACAGTTGGTATCTGCTGGGATTTGGTTCCAGGACCTTCCTTTTTGCCTTCCAAAATGGCACCTGTCGTGGCACGCATGCGTGCGCGAGCACGGGTGCTATTTTGGAAACCAAAATGGTGCCCCACACTTGCGTACGCATGTGCACCACGGGGGTAGTGCACATGCACGCGTGCGCATGCCTCCGCCACCATTTTTCCCCCTTTGGCACGCCGAAGATTGGGGGATGGCGGAACCAGCCTCACCCCAAAAAAGTTTGCCAACCTGTGCTCTAAACCCCTCAAATACATCTAGCACACTGGACAACTCCTTTAAAGTTTGGACTAACCCCAGAGCAGATTTACCATCCCAGTGACATGGGAGACACCAGTGCTACTTCTTCTACCTTGTTGCATAAGAAGAATTATGCTTCCCTGTTAATTCAAGTTCCACTTTCTCCCTTTTCTTTTTCCTGTTAGAATTTAGTTAGACATATTTAACATGCATTTTTAAGAAGACAGTTTTATCTCTCCTGTGTTTGTATGTTAATTAGCTCCTCCTAATGAAACAATCTAATGCACAGATTCCTACAGAACTAGACAAGCTGTAACATACTGCCTTCAAATAACTTCACATTCTCATTTTCACCTTCCTAATTTCTCAAGCAAAATTAATGTAATTAAGGATCAGATCAATATATATTGATCCCAGGTTGCTAGTGGAACTCAAGGCTAATGTGTTCAAAAGCAGAAAGGATCTGCTAGCATCGATACATGTAGGAATAATAATTATGAAGAATTACGTTTTAAATGGCACAGCATAACCACATTTGGCAAAAGAATGGATAATTTACATTTCTTTTTCAAAAATCCATGTATTTCATATGTTTATATCAGCAATTGTCACTTCTCCTTTATGAAGAGAAATCAAGAAAATCTTCATGGTAAAGAATTTCACATAATTGTTGATACTTCTGTTATTAGTTTTGCAAATAAATATAAATCAGATACACAAGGAAACAGAATCACAAAACATGCAAGGCAGTGAATTGGTGTGCAGAGTTAAATATTTGCAGGGCAAATGCGCAATTCCAAAGCAAGGTGCATTTATAGAAATCAGAAATACTGTCTTGGATCCTAACTACTGTAAGTAGAAAGATGTTTATGTTAAGATGACTCTCCTGTTCACTTCTTGATCCTCAAGCTCCCACCTTTATTATTATTATTATTATTATTATTATTGGTAAAGTGATCTTACTAAACTGTGTGGGATGGGAATGTGAAAGAGGATCCATGCTTGCTAAAGCATTCTGGAAGCTAGAATCCAAATAGTAAATTTCCTATTCACTGACTGCTGGAAGAACAAGGAGTCCAAATTAAACACAGCCACCTTCTACCCAATTATGTTTCCCTATACCCATACCTCCAGAGACATATTTTGGAGCATCACACCACCATAATTCTGGGTTATGCTGCAGCATATCCTATAGTGAGGTATCCAGTACCCTCTATGCAAGCAATTTCTCCTTCACCTGCAGTGCAACAGATTCATAACCACATATAGTTCTACCTCATATGACATGTCATGGTCACCAAAACAGCCCTTTGAATGGCTGAGAATGGCTACTGGAATGTCACCTGTGCAGTTGTTGATCAGGATCTCTGTCCCTGAGCTGGACACCAACTCAACAAAATTAATGAAGTTAGTTAGGAGTAGCATCCAGTTGATTTAAATGGGTCTGTTTTACCTTTTTGTTTTAAGTAGGACTAACTCAGAATCCAATTGATTTATGGAAGTGAATAAAAGGAAGGTCTAACAGCCTACAAAATCAAGTTTTGGACAATCTGGGGCATAGTTTATTTTATTTTTCTTAGAGCAAAAGATCTGTAGTCACTTGCATGCTTGGATCTCTTTAAACCAAATCTGCTTAACAGAGGAGCTAGAAGAATCATTTCCTGCATTTTGTTTCCATGGTGAGTAATGAGTAACTATATTCTGTTTTCTGCTTCAAGAGGCTTGTTTCCAGATTTTATGGAAGCTTTAACATTCCATAATTTGAAATATTCCCTGTTCAGTCTCCATAAATTGGACATGGCCAGGTATTATTTAAAAAAAAAACTGATCGGCCTTATTTGTATTTATTTGCCTGTTTGCATTAAACCTAAATTAGATACAATCTTTCCTTTCTCCCACTCCTTTCCAAACCACTCCTCCCTCTTTTTAAACTACATTTTTTGCATTTTTCTTGGCCTATGAAAAACAGCTATAGAGACATTATTGATTTAAATGTTACAGCTGTATGTAGGTTTTTGCATGGAAATTTAACAAGTGAATTTAGACAAGGATCACATAGCTCCAAGGTTCTTTCTAAGCAACTGAAGAGCAATGGGCTACTTATAGTGGCCAGAGTCTCTGTTTCAGTCTCATAAGATGGTGCTGATTGAAGTGTCAAGCTATTAATTTGCTTCCCACATCCTAAGAACACTGTGCAGCGCAACCCCCATGCTGTTAACTCATATTTCATGACTGTATTTCACCGAAGCTTTACAATGTGTGAATAGGTTCTCTTGGTGTAAGTGATAAACCAAAATCATTTTTTAAAAAGGTAATTAATTTTTAGTGTTTTCCTTTCAATTTCCGCACCACAGAGAACATGAATAAAGTTCTTCATGGTGTATAATTTTATATGCAGTGATTACCAAATGAAAGGCATAAACAGGTGCACAATGAAGCCCATATGCAGCATTGCCCCACTCGCTTTTTTTTAAATTGCAGATTTGGGTTGCATGCTAGCCATTCCATATGCTGGATTTTGGGGAACAAAAAAACTGTGCTTATCAAAACTGTCAATGTGACTGCTGTGACAAGATGAATATACTACTCTTCAACAGAACCACAAAACAGTGTTATTGCTGGCATCTGACTATAATGTTATGTTGCTTATTTATACTAATTAAACACCATAGAAGACTAAACTGTGGATCTTGGAGAAAACATGACAATTTTTGACATTTTGCAAATAAAAACAAGTTATGATTTTTCCAGAGAGAACAGGCCCATCTTTCATTTCAGAGGGAGTGACTAAGGTCCAAAACACACTGCAGAAATAATCCAGTTTGAGACTGCTTTAACTGCCCTGGCTCAGTGCTAGGGAATTATGGGAACAGTAGTTTTGTGAGACATTTAGCCTTCTCTGTCAGAAAGCTCTGGTGCCACAATAAACTACAATTCCCAGAATTCCCTAGCACTGAGCCAGGGCAGTTAAAGCAGTCTCTAACTGGATTATTTCTCCAGTGCATTTTGGTCCTAAGTGGGTATTGAAGAACCAAGCATCTAATTTCCTTGGCACTGAAAGGAAGAGGGAACCAGAATAAGTCTGCAGGTGAAGAAGTGGTAGCAGAGAGGATTAATGCAGTGGGGAAGGGTTAGGGTTAGGGTTAGCTCAGAATACATACTTTGCCTACAGAAGCTGGGAACCTATTAGTGAAACATGCTATTGTAACCCTCAGTTATTCTCACAGATGAGCTTTGAAGAAGGGGAAATCTACAACCTCCTTGTCCAAGCCCACACCCCACCCCAGCACAACCACAGTATGGTGCCATGCAGCACATGTTTGTGTCCAGCTACTGACCAACAAGATGGAAAGGTTCCTTGGTCTTGTTGCATTTAATCAGCTGGAGAGAAAGAAGAACTTTTTTCTCCTCCCAGACCACCCATGCAACATGTACAGCAAAATTATGGATGTCTTAAAGGACTATGACTCTTTTTTTTTCTTTTTTATGGATGTCCAAGTGCAACCTCCTGGACACCACTAATTTCCTGTGATGTTGCACCCCAGCAGCATCAAGCTGCATTGTTCAGCCAGGGGACTGGGAAGGCCAGTGCAATTAACATTGCTTTATGCTCCACCAGCACTACTTATGGATCTTGGCCAGAAGATCACAGGTTTGATATCCATTATATCCTGAAAGGACTAGGGAAGGATCGTGCCTGAAATCCTGGAGAGCAGTGACTTGTCAGTCACTGTTGACAACACCAAACTACATGGAAAACAGCTTTCTATAGTTCCTAAAAGTGTTTGGAAGAAATTGTTGGAGAACAAATCTTTCTACAACCATAAAAGAGATAGATACAGATGATGTATCCATTCATACATGATGGATAGTAAAATAATTCTTCCTAGTTGGCCACATTATTTAGGTCTGGTTTAGACACCTACTTGGACAGCAACTACCTTAGCATGACAGAAGAATGAGCACCCATCACAATCACTGCATGAATTTACTTATCATATTCTACATGGTGCACCTATATCACATTTTATGTTAGCATATGATGAAGGTGCCTTGCATAGACTGTAGAAACCTAATTCATATATCTTATTCTCCTTTGTGAGGAGAAAAGTTCCCACAGATTGTGTGCTATGTGTATGGGCTTCTGTTTGGAGCACATACATCGCATTGTACTATATGCAAAGTGGAAGGATGAATTGTGTGAAAACCAATCAATGATAGTTGTTCTTAATTCTATTGGACCCATCTGTGTACACATAACATTCCATTGGTTGTAATACACAGGAAAACAACCTTGCCCATCAAACAAAGTGCTTCATTATCAGCAAAGCCAAATGGAGAAAAAATGGTTTCATAGAACATTATCATGGAATTTTAATGGCAACATTTTTGACAATCTAAGTTAAGATGGTCTAACTTCTCTCTTTCTCTCTTTCCATTCATTATATCTATTTAATGCTTTTTCTTTGGATGTTCACATTGCTGATGCCCAATGAAACAGCAACACCAAAATTCCCAAAACTACAAAATGTAAGCATTTAATTTATACCAGGCTGCTGAAGCACTAAACTAAAACTTTATATGTCATCCCCACAAATTTAATATAGCCAGGGTCAAGAATGGTTCTTCTACATATGGAAAAGTGCTTGTTGACAAAAGTGGGAACAGGCAATCCACCTTCCCCTTCAAAGGGGTCATTACCCTCTTGAGCAAGATTTTGGGGAAACACAGAGGACTGCAAAGAGAAAGAAAGGGGAAAGTATAAGAAGAAAGTTCCACCACACAAGTGGACAAATACTTGCATTATGTCAGTGTAGGCCTGGGTCCTTTTTTCTTCTACAATAATTCTGATTGTTCTGTGAAAGATGGATTCAAACAACCATGTTTTCCTTTTTTTAGCTTGGATCCCATCTCAGGAGATAAGTAAGATATGAATAAAATTAAATAAATAGCTAAGCAAGTCATTTCACCATATATTCCAACACACACTCTGTAATACATCTGCACTTTCAGTGTGATAAAAGGAACCCTAAAATGTGTGTGTGTGGGGGGGACGGGACAGAGTGTTTAAAGAGCTCATGAATTAGAGAAAATTTACCTTGTGGCAGTTTGGTTGTCTGACTGAAACCATGATCTAAGTAGGTTGGGCTAAACTATGAAGAGAAGACAATAATGTTTAAAAGTCATAATGTATTTTGTATCCTCTTTGGATGTCAATATTTCATCATTGCATATGTAAGTAAAACTCTGGCAGTACATATGTTAGTGGAGATATGAATCTGCAAACATATAATCTCTCCCCAAATAGATTCAGAACTTTGGATAACCACTTTACAATTCAGAAACAAAGTCTGACATAAAGTTACTGTTCTATTGACATGGAACATACATAGTGGCCATTACATAGGAGACAGTCAATCTATGGCTCATGCATCTTGTTTCAATTGTCACATTAGTTTTTTTGTTTCTTGTAATTTTTGCATTTCACCTTTCAGTGTTGGATCTATGGTTTTCAGTCTTCCCACCCAATACTTCTGCTCTTCCCCTTGAGTTAATTCTATTGTGATAGTACAGCCCTTGTTTAAACTAAAATACACTTATGTTCCTTTGTCTGTGGATAATTTTGTTTTCTTTAGGCAAGTAAGATAGCTTTTTCTTTACTGATGAATTGATACTGACAGTCATGACAAACATATGGATAGTAACACTCTTGCCAGCAGGATGCTTATCTGTTTTACTGGTTCAGAAGGGCCTGATTGATGGCATAGACCAAGGTCTCCGCAAAGATAATTTAGCCATTTCCATACAGTTTAAGGCTGTGTTAGTTGTATCCAGCAGAGAACTCCCAAGAGATGGGGGTGGGGGTTGCCTGACCTTCCTTCTAAAAGGTAACACATAGGAGATTCCTAAAGGAGCCATCATCCAGAAAAGACTAATGATAGCTTCCATGCCTATTATCATTCAGAGACATAGAAAGAGACTTTAAAAATGCACTACCACATTCCTCCCTTGATGTTTCTCGTGATCTATTAAGGCATTAGATGCCAGATAAATTAATCATTAAAAACTTACAGTTAAGTCCTTACAAATAATAACCAGATGTATGCTGATTATCTTTGATCTTGAAATATATGTGTTTTTCCCTCTGTCACTAAATGCAGATCATCTAGGTAATTTGCTTCCCTAACAACTAACTAGCAAAAGTTCAAGGAGAGGTGTTAGTGCTTTCTGGATTGGGCTGGCAAACATGTCAAACGGATTAGAATTTTTTAAAAAAAGAAATCAGTATTTCATTTTTGCCCAACCTTGTTTCTGACTTGCACATCACTTGTACTTCCTATTATGTTCCAAGGTGTATGTTTTCATGATTACCAACTATAACTGTGCTTAACAAAAGTATTTATTTCACCTAGATAGTCCTGTTTTCTCTTCAGCAGTTCCTGCCCATGAATATGAATTGATAAATATAAACATTTCAGTTTCCTGTTTTTTGAACTTTAGAGGCATTTCATTTCATTTCTACATCAGTTTGCTTTTTTAAAAAGCTGCATGAAAATCTTATATTTACTGTGGACAATTCCCCTAATCAATGCATTTTTGTACATTCACCTTACACATTTTAGCAAGTATGTTCAAATATTATGATGTATTTTCATATATTTTCACTGATACATGAATTTTGGTAGACACTTATTCTAAACATAGGCATTTTTATTCTATGTATTGCAAAATTCAGAAAAAGTGCAAATGTTGATGTTGAGTTCTGTTTCACTTTGCATATTGCTTTGGAAAGTGTAAGCAAAATAAGGTTGCATTAAATGTGGATTGAACAAATTTCGTCCCGATTTCTATCCCCTAAACAGTAGTATATGGTACATGTCATGCAGTGTCAACTCTAGCGCTAACCAACATATATCAACAGATATGGAAAACAAAATGATGGTCAACAGATTGGAAGTAATCAATATACATCCCCATCCAAAAAAAAGGGAGACACAAGAGACTGCAGCAAGTATAGGACCATAGCACTGATCTCCCATGCAAGCAAAATCATGCTCAAAATTCTGCAACATAGACTCGAACCATACATGGAGAGAGAAATCCCAGAGGCCCAAGCAGGGTTCAGGAAAGGAAGAGGCACAAGGGACCACATTGCAAACATATGATGGCTAATGGAGTGCACCAGGGAATTCCAAAAGAAAATCAGCATCTGTTTTATAGACTATAGCAAAGCCTTTGACTGCATAGAGCATGAAAGGCTATGGAATGCCCTTAAAGACATGGGAGTGCCAACAAATCTGTTAGTCCTAATGAGGAATCTGTACTCAGGACAAGAGACTACTGTCAGAACAGAACATGGAGAAACAGAATGGTTCCCAATTGGCAAAGGGGTCAGAGAAGGCTGCATCCTTTCACCCTATCTGTTCAACTTGTATGCAAAACATATTATAACAAAAGCAGGCTTGGACGCAGAAGAAGGAGGAGGAAGGAATATCAACAATCTAAGACAGGGGCCGGCAACCTACGGCCCGTGGGCTGGTTCCGGTCCAGGCCCCCGTGCTTACCGGCCCAGGCGGACCCCTGCTGCCGCTGCCATCTGCCACCGCTGCCACACGTTTTGGTTGCAGTTCAGTCGCGCGCGCCACGCCCGCCATTTTGGAGAACAAAATGGCAGCCGCAATGCATTTGCGCATGCGCAGGAGTACTGCGCATGCAGAAACGCGTTGCGACCGCCATTTGGAGAACAAAATGGCGGCCGCGACATGTGCGGAGGTAGCTGCGGCAGTGCATGCAGGGGGGGTCACATGCGGCGGCGGGGGTTGCGCGCGCACACATGAGCACGCGCGCCACCATTCCCCCCCCCCGGGCCCACCGGAAGGGATGACCAGCTCAAAAAGGTTGCCTACCCCTGATCTAAGATATGCAGATGACACCATAGTACTAGCAGAAAACCTCACAGACTTGGAACACCTACTAAGGAAGATCAAAGAAGAAAGTGCAAAGGCAGGCTTAATGCTGAACATAAAGAAAACAAAAATAATGACCACTGAAGACCTTCACAAGTTCAACCTAGACAATGAAGAAATAGAAAAAGCAAAAGAATTCCCATACCTGAGATCAAACATTGATAGAAATGGGGACTGCAGTCGGGCAATTAGAACAAGACTAAGAATGGGGGTGGGGGGGGGGGGTATGAAAGAACTAGAAAAGATTCTAAAATGCAAACTCAGCACAAAAGTTAGAATCATACAAGCCATTGTAATCCCTATTACCATGTATGGATGTGAGAGCTGGACAATTAAGAAAGATGATAGGAAGAAAATCAATGCATTTGAGATGTGGTGATGGAGAAGAGTGCTGAGGATCCCATGGACAGCCAAAAGGACAAACAAGTGGGTCCTAGAGGAGATCAAGCCAGAAACCTCCCTGGAAGCCAAAATGACCAGACTAAGGCTGTCACACTTTGGACACGTCATGAGAAGGGAAGACTCTTTGGAAAAAACAATAATGCTGAGAAAGGTGGAAGGAAGTAGGAAGTGAGGAAGGCCACATGCTAGATGGATTGACTCTATTAAGCAGGTCATGGATATGGGATTGCAGGACTTAAGCAGAACAGTGGAGGACAGAGGGTCTTGGAGACGTCTCATCCATAGGGCCATCATGAGTCGAGATCGACTTGAGAGCAGTTAACAACAACAACATGCAGTGAACGTCCTGAATTATTTAAAGCATACCTCTATTGGGATGTTGAATTTATGGGTACACCTTTAAAAATCCCCATACAAGGAAATAAAAATCAAATTATTAACAAGCTAGGATCTTGGCGATTGCTAGGACAGTAGATTTCCCATTATGAAAGTAGCATTACTACTTATACTAGCAGTGAATTTTCATTACAACAGAAGTGGATCTTTAGTAAAGCTACAAAGTTTTTTATGGTACTGTAAAGCAAAAAAAATATTACTAAATTGCTTGTGATTTAGTAGATTAATCTTTCCACTGTCTAGTGACTGACACCCACAAGATCCCATTGATTTACTGATGATGTTTTGCTTATGCATTTGTCATGTGGGGAAAATAGGTCCAAGACATTCTCTGGTTGAAGAGACATGGTACTGGGATGATGAGTTCTTGGACTTTATATCCTTCCTCCATGGTAACTAAATACTGATGCTGTCCAGAAAATTTCCAGCATCCAAATAGATGCCACAGAAAGTGCATGCATGGATCCTCATAGTCCAGTATAAGCTTCTTCACCATATGTTCTTGTGTCTGGCCTTCTAGAGAATCCAGGTACAATTCAGTATGTTGGACCTGGCCTATAAAAATCTTAATCATTTTTTCCAAGCTTAGTAGTGAAGTCACTTATTCTTCTATGTTTAGTGACAGTCTCCAAGATTAACCAAGGATATCATCCATTTTAATGTTATCTGTAAAAGATATGTTCTTTGTTGACACCTCACAACCTTGCATCTGAGAAGTAGACCAAGTCTATGAAAGATTATGCTACAACTTCCTTTGCACGGTTAGTCTCAAACAAGATCCCTTTGCATATTGATATTCCAAACCAACACCTCTATGTCTCTGAATTCTACCTCACAGTCTTGTAACTCCTTCTACCCAGATATTATAGTCATTTGTTCATTTATTCATTAACTCTTATTAAGGGGAGAGATTATACCACATCTACCATCTAAAAAAAGTTTTGTCAGCAGTTTTGTTTGTTGTTGTGTGCCTTCAAGTCATTTCTGACTTATGGGGACCCTAAGACGAGCCAATCACAAGAATTGGTTGACTTTGCCTTCCTCTGAGGCTGAGAAAGTGTGACTTGCTCAATGTCACCAAATGAGTTTTTATGCCTGAGCAGGGATTTGAACACTGGTCTTGTAGTCAAAGGCGCACACTACAATACCACACTGGCTGTCAATTGTTTACACTAATTAAAACAATTGTTTTACTAATTAAAAGTAAATAACAGTACTTTAAAACTAAAACCAACATTAAAACAGTAGGCTACAGAGAAACCGACATAAACAAGTACCAGTATTACAACAGTGCTATTTCAAACACACATTTCTGAAGGGCCTGGGAGAACAAAAATGATTCTGCTTGGTGCCTAAATGAAATCAAAGGTGGATCAGGCAAACTTCTGTAGGGGGCAGAGATTTCCTCAGTTGAGGGTTCAGAACTGAGAACTTGCACTTTGTAGCTTTCACAGGGAAGGGATACCCAGGAAATAAGTTTAGCTGATGACCGCAGCATCTGAACCAGTATGGGACTTGCTGAATACTGAACATAGCCAGCTTCTGTAAATAATGGAAGACCATTTTTTCTGTTACAAAGGAACTGTAATTTTAGGAGATTATCGCATAAAGATATAAACCAGCTTACCTGAGTCATCTTAGAATTAGAAGCTGGCAGCATCCTGATATTATCAGATGCATTTAGCCACTGAAATCACCGCCTGAGTGCAGTCTGAGTCCATCACCGCTCGAAGGGGCACTCCTCACACTTCTTTTTTAAGCCGGGAGTTTTCTGGCTTGAAAAAATGGCCACCAGAACACCCCTCTGAGCAGCGATGGACCCGGGCTGCACCCAGGTGGTGATTTCTACAACTAAATGTGTCTGATAATATCAGGATGCTACTTGCTTCTAATTTTAGGCTGGCTCAGGTAAGCCAGTTTATATCCTTATGCGATAATCTTCTTAGTCTGCTTCACTAACATTACAATGATGCTTTGCAGCACCTTTGTTTGGTTACCTGTGTGTGGATGTGCTTTTCTCTTACTACAACCCAGATATATGTTTCAGCCTTGCAAATGTAAATAAAAAATGCTATTATTTACCTGCACAGTTAACAGGTGTAAATAATGACAACGAAATGCATTCCTTTCCTGTGCTCTATTTCTTTATTGGCAGTAGAGTCTTGCCTTCCACCCATTGATGACAACTGGCAACTTGCTGTTCACCATGCCCACCCAACTGCTGCAGCAGGAGTGGGGGAACATATGAACCTACCAGATGTGGTTGAACTGCAACTCTCATCAGTTTCAGCTACATAGGCAAAGGTAAGGAAAACTAGAATTTACAGTAACCTCTGGAGGGCAACACATTTCCCACCCTGGAATTAACAGGTTAAAAGACTGAGCCCAACTTCTCTCTGTGATATGTAGCCTCCTCTGTCAGCTACAGAAAATAAAACAGGGCTATATAACCAGAAAGAGCAAAAGGTTGCCTGGGAAAACTAAATAGTAATAGGCTAGAAATATTACTGTTCTTCTTTGATGTATTTACTGTTTGGGTGATTTGAGTGATGTATTTTTTTAAAAAAAATAATCATAGGTCACCTTTACTGGCCTCTAACAGCAACTAAAACAAGTCAAGGGCAATGATTACATACTGTGGCTTGTCACTCACAGCTAGTAGCACTGATAATCTCGATAATCTAGATTTCTGCATTAATGGAAACTCCCATTCTGCAATAATGTGGAAGAATGCTGAGAATGTAAACAGGATGGGGTGAAGGGAATAATAATAATAATAATAATAATAATAATAATTTATTTATATCCCGCCCCTCTGCAGAGCAATCGGGGCGGCTTACAACATTAAAATTTCCATACATATATGTTAATACACTGTAAACAAAGTCTAAAAATCCCAAAACCCACCTGCCCCTTAAAAAGTGAGGGTTCTTCTTCTTAGGCTAGGCCCAATGGAGATGGGCCTGCATCTCTCCCCCAGATGACGTCGGATGGAGTGGAGGGAGGGCTCTTCTTAGTCTAGGCCCGATGGTGCTGGGCCTGGTGTCTCTCTCTCCCAGATGACATCGGATGGAATGGGGGGAACATAGGTTGTCGTGATGTATCCATTGACAAACTGTGGTTTCTGATAGGAGACTACCCCTGGGGATTATGGTTTATAGTAGCATTCCCATGCAAGGACATCCACAGGATTTTCCCCCCATTCTGCATAGTGGTCTGTGAGCATCATTCATGTGCATGGAGCATTCTGTTATAACATACTGATGCACTTTTCTTGTGTATGAAGAAACATGTTTTGATCCTTAGTGTCACATTCAATGACGTTTAGAAGCCTGCCAACATTGGGAGAAAATTTTTCAGAACTTGAATTTTGACTCTATTAATTCAGAACATAAAGGCACCATGATCACCAACAAATGTTTCGGAGTGAAAGACTAAAAGAGAAGGAGAAAGGGGGAGGGGGGGAAGACATATTAAATAAGAATTTAATTGATATTTATTTTTGCATTTCCAGTCTTAGCACAATATTGACAATTTCTCAAGACTTGGGTCCCCAGTTTTAGAATAGTTTCCTTCATCTTGGAAGCAATGGGATGAAGGGATGCTTAATTTTAGTTTGCAGTTTATTGTAGTTGTAGTTTGTAGTCTGTAGACAGTAGGAATGAATCTGCCAAAATTATCTTTGGCAGAGGGAAACAAAATTGTTTGCTTGAAAGGGGCTGGAGCATTTGGACTATGTGTTTAACTTTTCACACTGGCACCAGTCACTTTCATATCCTGAAATATTTTACAGATGAAAACTAGGATATGTGTTATCAAGTAACTTCAGAGTGTGGTCAAGATGGCAACAGTTATCAGTCATCAAGAACACATAAGGAAAGGCTGCAGCAGTTTGCTTTTGCCTGAAGCCTACTGGGAAGGACATGGTTTTACACTTCCTTCTGCTGACTTAATTGAGCTCAAGCTACTTTTGCAGTTTGACGTCAATTTGGATCAACTGAAGTAAACAGGGAAAGTAAGAGGAGGAGAGAGAAACTGGATTGTTTTTAAAGCATCTGAGACAATGGGATGACAGAGGATTAATTAGGACTGTCCCTGCCAAACCAGTACAGTTGCAGGGTCTTCACTTTTTACAATATAAAAAGAACCAGTTGCATCACTTTAATGTTGAGCTGTACAGATGTTATCCTTTGTGTATGAAAAAAGTTTTGATAGTTTCAGAGAACCTGTCTACCATTTTGAGTTGATCTGGTAGCCTGGACACCAGATCTACCAAGATAGGTAGACTGGTCTCTGGGAAATCTTCACTAGGTTTACTTCCCTGTTGTTTCCTGCTGAGCAGATGTGGTATCTCAAATTTGTCTTTCTCCATTCACCTGATACCTTTCACTTTTTCTTGCTTTTCATAACATTCTGCAATGAATTTCTGTTCCTTAACAAATTGCATTGCTGCAACAATCAACATCATAATCCCACCGTTGCATTTCTCAACAAAAAGCCAACACACCCAGAAGCTGAATAACATTTCAGTGGACTACACTGTAGAGTTTTTAAAGAACACTCTAATTCCCCACAACAAAAAATGGGTATTGATAACACTGGGTTAAATGAGCTGCTCCAAATGAGCTGCTCCAAAACTGTAGAGAATTCAGTCATCTCTCAGATCACTCTTAAGCTCATGTTCACTAGCTGTATGTGTATATGTCTGTGCACATTAAAATAAATAATGAATTTATTTCCCCACCCACACATGCACACCTGTATTTTCATCAATACTCTGGATCAAAAAAAAAAAAAAAAACACTTCTAGGAAGTTTCATACAATGTTGCTGAGTGTGTTTTTTTAAAAGCCCCTCAGTCTTCCCATTGAAAAGTAAGGTAAGTCCATGGCCCACTGATACCATGTCTGCACAGGTCAAAATACTCGAGGAGCAGCTCAGAGTACTGTGGCCCTGAAACTGCCCCCAAGTCTCACTGTTACGGGGCACTCTGGAGTGATAGTGGGCAGCTGTTCATACATCTTACCTACCACCACTGCCAACAGCACAAGTCACTCCTTCTGAGGCCAAAAATAAGGGGCCCAGCACCAATCATATGACTGGGCACCTCATTCTGACCATATTCTGACTTGAGCCAGCAGTGTGTAGCACAGTGGAACCCACTATAAGCAGTCATCCAATATTGCTCTGGAGGGCTCCAGATTTTCTGGGATGATCTGGAGCAAAAGATGAAGTTTTAAAATCTGTTTTAAGGGTGGTATAACATGAGTTTGGTGCTGAACTGGCCATACATTGTCAGGACAGTTCAGGCCAGAACCGGGGATTGGACCTTGCATCGTTTGGACTTATTGTCATGAGGGCAAGGGCAGGACATGTATTTGGCCCTTGTGGAGATAGCCTTAGAAATTCCTCCTGCTGCAGAAGTAAGTACAGTGGTACCTCTACTTACGAAAGGCTCTAGTTACGATATTTTCAAGTTACGAAATGCTTCTTCTAAAAAATATTGTCTCTACATACAAATATGTCTCTACATACGAATGGCTGTAGAGACATATTTGTATGTAGAGACAATATTTTTTAGAAGCATTTTGTAACTCGAAAATTTCCAGCCACAGCCTCGGCTATTCCTTGGGCTGACTCTAGAAGCGGAGGATTCCTTCACTTCCAAGATCAGCCCAAGGAATAGCCGAGGCTCTGACTTGAAGGAGGCCTCCTTCAAGTCAGAGCCACAGCCGTTTCTTGGGCTGATCCTGGAAGTGGAGGAATCCTCCGCTTCCAGGATCAGCCCATAGAATAGCTGAGGCTGTGGCTGGAAGGGGCTGGAAGGAGGCGGCCTTCCAGCTGCAGCCTCGACTATTCTATGGACTTGGAACGGATTAGGGCATTTCTATGCAAAATGTACCTCTATTTACGAAATTTTCTACTTACGAAATGGGTTGTGAAACGAATTAATTTCGTAAGTAGAGGTACCACTGTACATACTATCACCCCTTTTCAGAAAGAAATGTAAATGACATGAAAGCTGGTGGAGGTCAACATGACTTTAAATTACATCAGTTTTCAAGCCAACTGAAAAGTACATTGTTGAGGAAACCTTTAGAGAGCATGTTGCACCATGCAATTCATCCAAGTGTATGGCCAAATTCACGTCTAAATTTTGGACTGACTTCACACACCCCAATTTTTATTTTTATTTTTTATGCTAAGAACAGAATAGCATATTCTGATGGAAGTTCAATGCAATCAAGGCTCATGCTTACTTCCCCAATAGTGACAGCTTTGTGTAGTAATCCCAAGCCATTTCTGATGTATGTTTATTTAATATTTTCATCATTCTAGCATTCTTGTGCTCTAATACTGTGGTGCATTGCTATTAATAAATGTTCTAATGAACGCTCTGTTTTTATAGTCTTAGAACCAGAGAAAAATCTGGATGCAATGCAGTTGGTTGTGTTCAATATGCGTTTTGATCACAGTGTACAACTTTTTGGTAAAACCAGGAAATAGAAACCCATTATTATCTGATTAATAGGGCAGAGCTGAATGGTAACCTTTTCTTTTTTCATGCCCTTCGTACTAAAGGGTGCTTTATTTAAAATTAGTTCAGCCTCTCTCTTTCAAATATGCTTCACCTTGAAAGGTTAAAGGGTGAAAGGTCTAGTCCTTTTGCAAGGCAACCAGGATTGGGTAGTTTGCCAGTATTTCAAATTTGCTTTTGCACACACATTATGAAGGTTTGTGAACACAATAAAAATATGCTTGTAAAGAAAATACAATGCAATCAGTTTACCACTCAGACCTCAAGCCACTTCAGATGTCCAGATGCCATAGTGCATTTACAAACCTTACAAAATAATGCCACAAGCCAGCTAACATTAAACCCAAATCCCACTGGTAAGAATGGAAGCAATAAGTAAATGTTTATTTCTTTTCCATTGACACAGATAAGACATGTAGCACAATTCAATGCCTGTGCACTTAGACATCAGTTCTGCTCAATTCAACACAGATGTTTAAAGGACAACAGCCTTGAAGCAGTAGCTCAACCCTTAGTCCTCCAATTGTTTTGGATTTTAGTTTCTTGAAATCCCAGCCAGCATGGCCAACAGTCAGAAAGGGGCCCAACATGTTGTAGTGGTTAAAGTGTTGGACTAGGATTCTAGGAGATCAGGATTTGAATCCCTGCTCAGCTGTGGAAATCCACTGTCTCAGCCTTAAAGGAAGGGAATGGCAAACTTCTTCTAATATATCTTGCCAAGATATCTTGTCAAGAAAACCCCATGATAGGATTGCCATAAGACAGAGTCAACTCGAAGGCACACAACAACAATAAATAACAACATGGCTAATAATCAAGAATTCTGCAAGCTGAAGTCCCAGATAACTGGAGGACTATTTCCTTAAGAATATTACATTTACCTCGGCTATCTGCTAGGGCTACATCCAGTGTTGTGTGAGTGAATTTCTGCTCATGCAATGGGACTTTCCCTTCCCTGTTAGTTGTTCTCCCACTCCAAAATCTCTTCTGTGGGCTATCACAAGAGAGCCTGTGTGGGGCTCAGTGGGTGCAGGAGGGAGCAGGAATCAGTTTCAACAGAGATGTATTCTATTCCACTGACAGAATAGACACTATTGGATAGGACCCCTCAAGTTTTAGGGCCCTTTCACATTCCACAGTTATAGCTCAATGACTCCAGTTTATCTGCTATGGGTCCATCCTATGGAATCCTGGGGATTTCAGTTTTGTTGTTATTGTGTGCCTTCAAGTCATTTCCAACTTATGGCAACTTTCAGGTGCGCCTATTCAGAGGAAGCTTGCCATTGCCATTGCCTTTGTCTTTGCCAGAGACCATGCGACTTGCCCAAGATCACCCAGTGGGTTTAATGGCTTAGAGGGGAATCAAACTCTGGTCTCCAGAGTCAGAGTCCAACACTAAAACCACTACACTATGCTGGCTTATTTTGTAGTTTAGGGAGGGGAATTTTGAATTCTCTGCCAAGTAGTTCTTATCTCTGCTATAAACCATGCTATGAACCATGGATTCCATAGGATGTAACTAGGACAATTAAATGGAAATCATGACTTACAAACTTTTTGCTCGAACTGTAGTAACATGCTAACTATATATGTCCTTGTAATCCTATTAACAGGAAAAACACAGGATGTGCTATAAAGCTTTTTATCAATTAAAAGTAATAATACATGTTCTGCAAAGATGTACCATAATGAAGCAAAGTAAAAGGCATGTTGCTGAAATGGATCTAAGTAAAGGTCTGTATTGGGCTGAAGAATTCTGAGAAACTCAGCTTTAATCTCAAGATAAATAAATTTCCAGTCCTTGAGACAACAAAACTGTTATTTTCCTTCTGATGAATTCCAAAACCAAAAATAACTATGCAAAATAATAAATGAGAAAACAACCAAATGCATGTAATGGGCAAGACAATCTTATACTCTCACTTTTCCAGCATCTGGGATATAGAATCAGCATGGCAGCAGGACAAGAGGCATGCTCAGCCAAAGAAAAGAAGAGGGAAGCACATAATCAGAAAGTACAAAAAGTGGAAAAATATAGAACAATCCTGGAAACAGCAACATAGCTGAATGATCCAGATTAGCACAATACTCACATTTCACCCATGGACATGATTAAAAATTGGTCTTTCATAGTCTATGCACCTGAGTATTGATATACAACTACTACTAGAATTTTGCACTATTTTGGATATAACAAAAATGTGTTGATATATCAAAAAGAAGCCAGTGTGGCATGGTGGTTTGAGTGCTGGACTATGACCCTGGAGAGCAGTGTTCAATTCTCAGCTTGGCCATGAAACCCACTGGATGACCTTGGGCAGTTCACATGCTCTCAGCTTCAGGGGAAGGCAATGGAAAATCCTCTCTGAACAAATTTTGTCAAGAAAACCCATGATAAGGTCATCATAAGTTGGAAACAACATGAAGATACACAACAACACAACATATAAAAAGGTCAATGGTTATGGAGCCTCCATCTACAACTTGCAATTGAACCAACAAACAAATTTTATATGCTGACATCATCACAGATAGTTTACTTAGGGGGAAAAGCTTCCACTTTACAGGTTGTGTTAATAGCTTTCTGTGTTCACTTAAGCTCAGAAATGCTGAGAAATTGCAGTTGTTAAGAGCCTACCTAAGCAGCCAACAAAAGTGTTACTTGAGCACTGTTGTAAAGATATGGTTATTGGTATAGATATGGCATCATGTGCTTTGGTTAGTTCCAGATTCAAGGCAAAGAAGTAGGCCTACATTCCAGAGCACTGCAAAAGACATATCAAGTCAGCAGGTAAAGGACATTTCTCCTTCCCTGGGAAGTGGGGGAAATTTCAATTTTTCTTTTGAAATCATTTGCCATGTCAAAGATGAAGTAGAGTAGACCTCCTCTCTTGTATTCTCTCACCTCCACTTGGTAATCAAACACATTGCCTCTCGTTCTAGCTACCCCTGCATTTCAGACTCTGCAAAAGTAGTTTACCAGAAAGTTAATATAAATAGAATGTAGGAGAAACAGACCTATGAAAATGGGCTGCAAATATACCCCACATTTTAAATAAACCTTAGAAACATTTGTTTCCAATATGCATCTGAGGAAGCAGGCTCAAGTCTACAAAACTCATGCTACCAAATTCTTTCTTTCAGTGAGTCTCAAAAATGCTATAAGATCCCTTTGTATACTGGTATTGTAGAAATGGAAATTTTTCAGCAAAGAAATTTAACCCCAGGAGTTTATAGAAGAGGGACAGACAAGCACTTGTCCATCTGGTGGAGGATACTTATCACATTTAAAGTGATATATATAAGTTATTTTATAGTCTTTCTAATATAAAATTTATACTGATGGAGTTTGATTCATTCATAGAGGCATTTTGATATAGTAAAATTTTAAAATATATTTGTTTAACATGTTATATACTATCCAACTGACAGATATGCAGTGTTGTAAAAAAAAAAAAAACAGACACAAGCACGCTGATGTGCATGCGCACACAGAGGCACATATGACAACAGATTCACACAAAAAAACACCACAATAAATCAGCTAAATATTTTTTAGGATGATAAAAAAGTACAAGATAAAAGTTAAAAGATAAGAAAACCAAGGACTGAATGCCCACTACAAGAGAAAGGTCTAAATATTGGTCTGGTGTCTAAATGTTACTGATGAGGATGCCAATCTGATTTTCCTTGAGAGGGTATTCCACAGATGGCGAAACATAATCTTTGTAATCTCTATTTAAAATGATTGATAGATTTATTTTTCATCCAGGATTTCTACTGGAATTATATTGGGATTGTTGTAACTATTATAATTTGTTCCCCAGAAACTGTTTATTGAATTTTTATCTTAGTTCTGTAATATTACATGTGGTATACACTGTGGGTACATAATACAGTTGCCCCTCCAAATTCACGGGGGATCAGTTCCAGACCACCCGCGAAAATGGTGGCTCACAAATATTTGAGTCTCATTTAAACTAATGGTATGTGCGGGGTCTTGCAGCCATTTAAAGTAGAGCCCTTGTTCCTCCCCTCAAAGAGCAAGACTGAATGGGGAGGGCCAACAGTAGTTGTTGTTTGCCTTCAAGTCATTTCTGATTTGAAACAACTCTAAGGTGAACCTATCACAGGTCTTATTGGCAAAATTTGTTCAGAGGTCATTTGCCATTGCCTTCTCGGAAGCTGAGAGAATGTGACTAGCCCAGGGTGACCCAGTGAGTGGCTGAACAGGGACATGACCCCTGTTCTCCAGGATCCTAGTCCAACATTCAAATCACTAGACCATGATGGCCCTCTACGTAATAGTTAGACATATCTTTTCTGTGAACTTTCTGGTGCTCTACTGTCTTATGGTTCCTTATCTTTTCTCTGCTTTTCTGCCACCCATTCCTTTTGCTTGACTTCAAGCTCTTGTTTATAGCAGCAGTTCAGCAAGTGGGCAAATAACATGTGATTCTACCTTTCTCCAGGGTTAGATGGTCTAGGGTGGATGCATTTCCAGATCTGAAACAGGTTCCTTAAATCAGATATCAATAACTCCTTCAGAATAATTAAAAATATCTAAGCTATTAAGTTAGCTGGGAATACCAAAGGATAATCAACAAGAGATCCAGGCTCTCCAAAAGTAACATACCTCAACCTCCAGGGGTCATTCTGGTATAAAAGAGTTTCTGAACCTCTGCAAGTAAATATTGACTGAGCAGCATCTCTTTTCATGCCTTTCTTCCATTCTGCATGTTTTGGGGGTTGCTATAAACATGCACATGCCCACATAAACATCTGAAAGGAAATGCATCTGACAGAGTGCTTTCAGATTTTACTTTCGATGATTTCAGGTCTGCATTTTCCCACTCAAATTTCATCACAGATCTAGCAGTGAGATAAATAAACAAAGTGGAGTATGCTCTGATTTACTCATCCCAGTGTTTAATAAAGACACCTCATTGTTTTCCTTGGGCTACGATAACGGGATTTGAATTACATGCTCTATAAAATTTCCCCTTTGTGTGACCCTTTGCTCTTTCTTGAGCTCCATTTATGTTAAACTTCATTCCTTCCTTCCATTTATCTTGCTGACTGAGCTATTATTTTTATTCCTGAATACCATTTCCACTGGCTCTTCCATTATGCTGAAGACCACCATCCCAGAACCTACAAATCTCTTTAAACTACCTATTTAGAAATATACTTTCTGCCATTTGCTTTCAGCAGTTGCAGTGGTTAATATTTGCGTATAACATGGGAGGAAAGCTATAGGATATACTGAGTCTGAATACCTCTTTTGGCAGGTATGGAAAATCTTGGGTCTTGGCCTCATATCATTTGTATGTTAACACAGTTTCCCTGCTCTAGAGCTCTGTGTGCATAGTGTAACTTTTGCATTCACATCTTTGGGGTAGGGGCTAACTCTGCCTGTGTATCCTCTTCCATCCATAGGTGGCTGCCTTCTCCATTGGAGAGCATGGAGAAATGAGGAAGACTCATTGGCAGTGGAGCTCTGTGTATGCACACTATGGAGTTTATCACACCGGTCCAACTGGAAGTTTAAATGGTGATTATCCTGGGAAAATTGCACATTTGCAATTAAGGTTTTCACACGATGTCACAATTAAAGCACCATTATCCTGGGAATATTCTGTGAAAATCATGCAATTGTGATAAATATTTTGACATGACATTGCAATTAAAGTGCCATTATCCTGGAAATAACAAGCAATAAACAGCAATAAAACATTCACGGTGAAATCCCATGAATGATTTGTTTCTGTTTATTGCCAGGTTATTCCTGGGATAATGGCTCTTTAATAGTGCTGTGTGTGAAAAACAAATCTCAATCTTAATGGCGAATGTGCAATTTTCACAGGATAATCACCATTTAAACTCCCAGTTTCCCCCTGTGTGATAAACTCCCTAGAGTCTTGTGTTATGAGAGAAAGTTTTCCACTTCTTTACATGCAAAGGAAAATCTTCCTTATCTGCCAAAACAGCCACAAACATTGTTACTTTTTTGCAAAATAGTAACTGTTTCAAGTGAAGGCTTAGCTGTTTCTAATAGATGATAGTGAAATGGAATTTTAGTATCAGAATTTCTTGCCATGCAGCACATGATTTCTTTCAGTTATAGGCACATCACAATGTGAATAAATTTGTAGGAGGAGACTGCTTAAGGGCAAGATGGACTAGCTGACCTTCAGATTCCTTTTGCCCAATAATTCTATGTTTTTGTAAATAGACAATTCTCATGTAGCTTATGAATGCCCAGGCCTTTTGAGATGTTCAGCAAACAGATTTTCTATTAAAAATGCCCTAAGTACATAAACAAACTGTTTATTAACTGGCTGCCATGTGTTGCAAAATCTCTAGTTTTTAATCAATCATGAAACAGATGTTTGTGAATATTCAAAAAAAGACAGAAAAGAGAGCACATTAACATTCCTAGATTTGAATTTCTGGGATGGTCTCTATGGATGAATTAACTATGCATTAAAGAATTGCCTCAAACTGGTGAATTGTCATGGCCTCATAGAGACTAGTATTTCTTTGGTACCTCAGCTTGACAGGGAGCTACTTTATTCCTGTGCCACACAAAGAGACATACAAGTAAATCAAGAAGTCCATTGCAGTGCCAAAATTCTAACACATTAATGTGTGGAAACATATATGTGTCTTAGGATTCCTACCAACAATATAGAAGATACTGGGATGAATCTCTGAAATCATAGGGAGCTTTTTTATTTTCTGTGGAGTATCCAGAGTGTTACTTCCAGTTTATGTGCTACAGTGACTTTGGGGAGACTGGTGTTACTACTTTAGTAAGAGGCCAATGATAGAGCAGCAAGTGCAGGGGAGAAGAGGCTGGACATCCTTATCTTGCTTTCTGTTTTGGATTTGTATTCAGTTGGTGATGGGTAAAAATATGAGCCAGAATCCTTTTGAGGACTTGGACTCATGTCTGCAGGAATTAGAAGCAATCAGTTCTCTAAAGTCCATATCCATTAAAAGCTGGATAGAGGAGTCAGCACAAAGATCCAATGCACAACAGATGCACATTGGGGCTAATGTGCATTGGTCCTGTTGTGCATTGGTTAACATTGTGCATTGGGACACCAGCTAGGGAGTACCAATGCACACTGGGACACTCTTGTAGGTATCCGATTACACATCTTTGCAATTCACTAACAGGGTTTCTTAGTGCCTCTGCTGCAAAGCTATGTATATGTCAAATTACATAACATACACCGTGACTGGCCATGATTTATGTCCCATTTCCAAGTATTTCTATGCTTTTTAATGTAATAATCATGACAGGATGGTTTTGTATGGAGGGTGTTTTAGTTATGTTTTAATATTTTGTATGTCTTTAATACTAATTTTATGTGGTTTTTAATTTGATGATTTTAACTGTTTTTGAATTTTTACTGTAATTTTTTTAAAAATGTTTTTGTTTGGTGAGCTGCCTTGGGTCCCTTTTCTGGGAGGCATAAAAATGAAATAAATAAGTAAATAAATGTCATGATAAAGAAATTGTGGCCCTCCAGAATCTACTGTTCCTCCCAATTGGCTCCTTAATGGCTGCTTCCAGGCTGTGGAATTTCCTTCCACAGGTGGCTAGGCTGGCCTCCCCTTCACTCTTTTTTTGCCATTAGGCAAAGACCTTTATGCAAACAAGCACTTAATAATTCATGGGATTCACAGAGTCTTTTTAATAGAGTGTTTGTGCTGCATTTTAAACATTATTGTGCAGTTCTAAAAATGATTTTACACTTTTAAAAATTAACTTGTGTTCTCCCCAACCTACTTTACCAGGCATCAACTGCATGTGGAGAAGGAGGTCCATTCTGCTGGTGAACAGAACATTAATGAATGAATGCTATTTTTGTCAGATTGGGAGGTGTGTGTCATGCCTAGAAAGTTTGTTAAACATATTTTAGTATTGTTGTTGTTGTTAACTGCCTTCACATTGATCTTAACCCATGGTGACCCTGTGGATGAGACATCTCAAGGCCCCCCCTGTGCTCTACTGCACTGCCCAGCTCCTGAAAACTCATATTCATCCATGGAATCCTCAGCACTCTTCTCCAGCACCACATTCTCTCAAATGCATTGATTTTCCTCCTATCTTCTTTCTTGACTGTCCAGCTCTCACATCCATACATGGTAATAGGGAATACGACGGCTTGTATGATTCTGACTTTTGTGCTGAGTTGCATGTCTTAGCATTTCAGGATCTTTTCTAGTTCTTTCATAGCTGCCCTCCCCATTCTTAATCTTCTCCTGATGTCCTGGCTGCAGTCCTCATTCCAATCAATGTTTGTTCCCAGATATGAGAACTTATTTACCAATTCTATTTACTCATTTTCTAGTTTTAATGTGTGTAAGTTCCCTGTGGTCATTATTTTTGTTTTCTTTATGTTCATCAGTAAGCCTGCCTTTGCACTTTCTTCTTTGATCTTCCTTAGTAGTTGTTCCAGGTCTGTGAGGTTTTCTGCTAGCATTATAGTGTCGTCAGCATATCTCAGATTGTTGATATTTCTTCCTCCTATTTTCATTCCTCCCTCTTCCATATCCAAGCCTGCTTTCCTTACAATATGTTCTGCATATAAGTTGAATAGGTAGGGTGATAGGATGCAGCCTTCTCTGACTCCTTTACTGATTAGGAACCATTCTGTTTTTCCGTGTTCTGTTCTGACAGTAGCCTCATTAGGACTATCAGATGATCTATGCAGTCAAAGACTTTGCTATAGTCCATAAAACACATGCTGATTTTCTTTTGTAACTCCCTGCTACGCTTCATTAGCCATCGTATATTTGTAATGTATTCCCTGGTGCCTCTTCCTTTTCTGAACCCTGCTTGGACCTCTGGGATTTCTCTCTCCATGTGTGGTTGGAGTCTATGTTACAGTATTTTAAGCATGATTTTGCTTGCATGGGAGATTAGTGCTATGGTCCTATAGTTGCTGCAGTCTCTTGTGTCTCTTTTTTTGTGGATAGGGATGTTTATTTATCAATTCCATTCTGTTGGGCATCATTTTATTTTCCATATCTGTTGATATATGTTAATAATAATAATAAATAATAATAAAATTTTATTTATACCCTGCCTTTAGCTGAAGCTATCAAGGCGGCTTACTTTAAAAGTACAGCCCACATTTTATAACAATCATATAACCCCCCTTAAAATTACAATTAAATCGGAGTCATTTAAAAACTAACATTTAAACAAGAACACAACAAAACAAAACGTTAAAACAAAGGCATTGAACCCCCCCCCCCCCAGTTTACAACAGGGGCAAGTTAACCCTTCAGAGATGCCTATTAGAGGAAAAGGGCTCTTAATGGGGTAGGATTGAAACTAACTAACTAACTAACTCTCTTCTGGATAAGCCTGCCGGAAGAGATCCATCTTGATGGCTTTTTTAAAGCCATCTAAGCTGGATATCTGATGGATCTCTTAGCACTAGAGTTGACTCTGTCGGTGTAAATTGAAACAGTTCTGTTGGTATATTATCTATTCCTGGAGTCTTGTTTTTTGCCATTTCTTTTACTGCAGTTTCCACCTCAGTTTTTAGAATTTGGGGTTCATCTTCATGTGGCTCTTCTCTCCATATGTACTTTATTTTGTCATCTCTTTTGTATATTTCTTCTGTGTATTGCATCCAACATCTTTTTATTCCTTCCTGGTCTTGAATTGTGTTATTTTTATTGTCGTAGAGTGTCCCGTCCCTGCTTTGAACTTTCCTTTGATTTCTCAAATCTTGTAGAATAGGTCTCTTGTGCTTCCCTTTTTGTTGTTGTCTTCTATTTCTCTACATTTGTTATTGTAATAATTTTACTTATCTTTGCGCATTAGCCATTTTACTGTTGTGTTCATGTTTCTTAGTTTATTCCTATCTCCTTTTTATTTTGTTTCTCTTCTTTCCTTTATTGCTTGTAGTGTTTTATCTGTCTTCCATGGTTTCTTCACTTTCCTTTTGTCTGCTAGAACTGCCTTTATGCATTCTTCCTTTATTATGTCCCTGGCTTCAGATCAAAGTTCTTCTGGTTCATGATCTATTATACTTAGTACTGCAAATCTGTTCCTTATATTGTCAATGGATTCAGTGGAAATGTTGTTTAAATTGTATTTTGGTATGATGACTGGTTTTGTTCTCTTCTTGAGTTTTACTTTTATTTTTGAAATGAGTAGTTCATGATCTGTGCCACAATCAGCACCTGGCCTAGTCTTGGCCACTAGTATGGAGCTTCACCATCTTTTATTTCCAATTATGTAATCTGGTGATGTCCATGTGTATAACTTTTTCTCTAATTGTATGAAAAATGTGTTTGCAACGAATAGGCTATTGGCTTCACAAATATCTATCAGACAATCACCTGCTTCATTCCTAGTCCAAATCTGCCTACCATTTTTGATTCTTCTTTACTTCAAACCTTTGCATTCCAATCTCCAATGATCAGCTTGACATCCTGTGTTGTCAATTTTAGTATATCTAATCAGTAAATTATAGCCTGGAACACACGGGCCAAATGAAGTGCCTTCTGGCCACTTTGGGGGCATGGTGTTTAAATGGCGCTGTGAAGTGACTATGGTCCAGGCCTGATCACAGTTGGAGCAGCCTCTGGCCACTCCTTCTTGACCATCTGTTCCACCCCTTAGTACACTTAGTTGCTTATAGACAATACAGGCCTATACATTTTTAAATATACAATTGTTTATGATACAATTATAATAATACAATTATTATTATCCCCTCCAGAATATTTTGCCTACAATTTCCAGTACGCCTAATTCAATGGTCATGCTCTCTGGTGAGTGTTCAAAACAATATCCAGGCAAGGGAAGGCTGTTCAAACCCTTTTATTATTTTTATATGATTCTATAAATAGAGATTAACAATAATAGATAACAATTTGATGATGTATAAATAACTTTTGTGATTGCTTCTAGAAGAGGCAAATCCTCAGAAAAGTGAAGTGTGTGTGCTTGTTAGATTCTCGTGTGAATAATTTCCCATTAGCAAGCATATATCAAGTAGTCATAAGTTAAAAGTAAACATTTGTGAGATCATAAATATCTTAGCATAGCATATCTGTGTTCCAAAGATATAAATTCTTCTTATTAAAGGGAACAACATATAACAATATTTGTGGTTTAATTTTTAGTGGCACTGATATCCTTACAATCAGACTTTTGCTATCTTTTAAATAAATCAAGTGACTTGTTGTTCTATTAATTTCTATACTTATCTTAACTGACAGTTAGAATATATATTTTACCATGAATTGTGTGTAGGCAGCAGAGGAATCCTACAAGAAACAAAATTTTCAGTAAGATTGAAAATCTGTATAGCAAAAGAGGTTATTAACGAATTGATGCCTGTACTTTCAGGGGTTTTGTTTGATTTGATTTAGTTTTTGGTCATCAGAGAAAGAGCAACAATAAGGATTTTTAATTTTATTATTTTTCCCTGGATTTTTCATAATATTAAAAATAGTCAAACCCAGACAATCATGTTTAGAGCAGACTTATGGAAATCAGTGAACTAATTTAATTGCAAGTCCTAACTCCAGTCAGCCCATTGGACTAATTAGATTTACACAAGTGTTGACTTACCATTCAGCAATTATTCAATGGGTCACTCTAGTTTACACCAGCAATTAGATTTAGGCCAATGACTTAATTTAGTCAGAACTGATTTTACTCCAATTGATTTCAATTGATCTCCTCTTAGTGTAACTAAATCTGGGCCTAGATCTACACACACAAACACACATGCACACTCTATAAGTGTTCAAGAAAGTTAAAGCTGGATACTTTTCCTAACAAAAAATTAAATTTCAAAATATCTATATCATTGGAAGTTATGCTCAGTTAGCACTACATGTCTGAAGCACAGACTTCAGTCAAATCAGACCCTTGTGTCTTTTCAAAACCTCAGAAAAGGGACTGAATTTTGATTTTCCCCCCAATCAAATTAGCTCAAAACAGATAAAGAGACTTTTCCCCAATCTTGTATTCTGTTAAATCAACAGCTTGCCAACAATTAACGAAATGAGATTATATTCATTGATTTCAGCAGCATGACAAGCACAGTGGCCTAATGTCAATCTTTGATATGAGATTTCCCACCAAAGTGTCTGCTCAGTCTCTAACACAGCTCTTGAAAACTGTAAAATATATACTAGGACATTCGCCCACTAAGTCTTCCACTCTTCAAATTCAAAGCATGAATTGTGGAAGTAGTTGCAGAACTGTCATTGGCAATGGTATCTTGTTCTCTGGCCAGGGATTGTTTGGCATGTGGCTGTCCTTATCAGTCACAACAGCTCCAGCTTCTTGTGGCACAGTTGGAACAACTGAGCCAGGGTGGTCCAAGACATTTTGTTGGCTGAGCTAGAAGAGAGGATGGCATCCCACACCCACACTAGTCTAGCCTAGCTGCACAGTACCCAAAGCCAGCCAAGTTATTTTGCTACAGGAATCAGAGCATTCCATAACTCTTTCTCCTCATATGTGCCAATAAAACAAGAATGGGCAAAGTGCAGGCTCCCAGATGTAATTGGAGTGCAGCTCCATCATTATTGCCCATGTTAGCTATGAGTAATAGGCACTGTAGTCCAATAACATCTAGAGAACTGTATTTTGAGCACCCCTGCAATAAAACTACAAAACAGCATAGCAAATAAGTAATAACTCTCTTTATGATGCCACAGATTTGCTACTTCATTCTGTCTATAGGGCCAACTGTGAACTGGGTTAAGTGATTTCCTGACCACAGTTAGGTCAAGGTATTTGTGGTCAGCAGGTGCTTCTTACATTATCTCTCTACCAAGAGTGACTGGTGACTTCCATGTAAGTGGGGTGGTAGATCCACTCCATATTTTAGCCTGAGCTTTAAAGGAGCCGTTCAAGATGCCAATCCTATTGGTGGGTAGGGTTCAGCACTTTGGGTGGCTCCATTAAAGTTTGGGATGAAATCCAGAGCACCCGTAATAATGCCACCTGCTGACAATGCTCTCTGCACACACTGATATTTTTAAGGCCAGAGTGTGGACCTTTTTTTGACAACTCTTAAGAAGCTGCCTGCCAGCCAGCCAGCCAGCCAACCAGCCAGCCAGCCAGCCTGGCTACTAAAGGTGGTGATGAGGATTCTGGGGGCTACAGTCCAAAAAGTCACTTACTAAGGTCTGATTGGGATCCACATGAGAAAGGATGGCTGAAACATGTCCCCCACACTAGTAAAGGAGAGAGTGAAAATGATTTCCTAATTTACAGATACTTGCCTATAAATATGTCATTTCTTCTTTTGAAGAACATTTCTGAGGGACACCATGCGCATATGTATTGTATTATTTACTTGTTTGCAAAGTTCTTAGGAAATATTTTGGACTAGGAAAGAACAAAATTATATAGCAGCATGAAGGCTTTTGTGCGTTAGTAGTATATCTCTCTTCAATTTTTTAATTAAGCATGAAGAATATAATGAACTAGATGGTCTTGGTGAGCAACCCTGGTAAACTGATGAGGAAACTTGGCAACAAAGAACAGAAATTCTTTTGCCTTCACAGTATTTAGTTAAAGATTAATTCCAAATGTTTGAGCAGAACATTACCGATGATGATGATGATGATGATGATGATGATATGGTATTTACCTTTTAGCAGTATGGTTGCAGAAAAGGAGAATGGGGTGGGAGGGATATGAAATCTGTCAGATAACAGTGGGTAGATGGCACTAGGTGGCTGCCCAGGGCAGAGCTTTGTGGGGTATTTCACTTTTGCAGGGTCAGATGGAAGTCATTTTTGCATCACTCCTTAGAGTCAGTAACAGTAAAGGCTGGACAATGGGCAAAACTCCTCTTGAGAAGGTGAGGAAAGACAGTAATTAACAACAACTCCTACTGGTTTAATCAGACCAATTTTTTTAAAGGAAATGCTTTACCAGGTTAACGCCATGCATGTCATAAATATGTCTAATGAACTTCACCAGAGCTTACTCTAACAAAAATGGACATAGGATTGCCATTAAATTAGGATGGTACTCAGTAATGAGAGACAGTGTATAGTATAGACAGTGTAGTATAGTGGTTTGAGAGTTAGATTAGGACCCCAGGAGAGCAGGTTTTAAATCCCTGTTGGACCATGGAAAACCACTGGACTTTGAAAACAGTCACTCTGACTCAGCCTTAGAGGAAGGCACTGGCAAACCATCTGAAAAAATCTTGTCAAAAAGACCCCATGTTAAGTTCTCTTTAGGGTTGCCCTAAGTTTGAAATGACTTGAAGGCCCATAACAACAACAACAGTGATCCAGTAATGTGTTTCAATCCACTGCTATTGGATCAAATTCCTCCTGCCCCTCCATCTACTCTGAGGTATTGGGGATGCTTTGAGGGAAGATCAGGTGGAGGTGTATCGGTGACTGAGGGTATGAGAAACTCCCTTGCACAAGCAGAAATCTGACACAATGTTTGATATAGCCCTTGCACATGAGTGCAATCATACATATATTTACTCAGAAGTAAGCCCTACATTCAAATTAGACAATGAGGAAATAGAAATAGTAAAAGAGTTCTCATATCTGGGATCAAACATTAATTGGAAAGGGGACTGCAGCCAGGAAATCAGAAGAAGATTAAGAATGGGGAGGGTGGCTATGAAAGAACTAGAAATGCAAAGACATATAACTCAGCACAAAAGTCATAATCATACCAGCCATTATATTCCCTATTACCATGTATGGATGTGAGAGCTGGACAATCAAGAAAGAAAATAGGAGGAAAATCAATGCATTTGAGATGTGGTGCTGGAGAAGAGTGTTGAAGATCCCATAGACAGCCAAAAGGACAAAGAAGTGGATCCTAGAGCAGATCAAGCTAGAAATATCGCTAGAGGCCAAGATGACAAGACTTAGGACCTTATCACACGGGGTCTAAAGCAGCCCTAATCCAAAGGGTATCCGTAGCTAATACATATTATTTCCCCAAGTGTACACACGACGTTGCACCCGAAACTCGACAGAACCTGGAGCTAATCCGTATTGTTCCCCCGCGTGTACACACGACGTTGCACCCGAAACTCACAGAACCCGGAGCTAATCCGTAAGGAATTGAGAGCTTTTGACATTCGGTTTTTCAAGGAAGTACAAGGGAGCCTTCATATTCCTTGCGCAATGGTGGGCGGGGAGGGGAAGCAGGAGAGCTCTACATATCCCAAGCAGAAAATCCCAGCGAGGGGAAGGGATTGGCAAAAGGCAAACTGGATTGGCGGGGCTGGGTGAGAAAAAAAAGAGGAGGAGAAGGAGAGGAGGAGGGAAGAGGGAAGAGGGAGGCGATCTCTCTCTCCATCTCTCTCGCATTTTTCCTCCCCGACACATGCCACTCGGAGCTCTCGCCAACTGGGGCTTGCTGGGCTGCCTTCCCTCCTCCAGTCCTCCTCCTCCTCCTCGGTCTCCTTGGCTGCCTTTCCTCCCAACTCCTTCCTCCCATCCTTGCCATCCACAGAAGCGCCTTCTGCGACGCCGGCTTTTTGGGCAATGGGAGAGAGAGAGAGAGAGAAAGAAAGAAAGAGAAAGGGAGCCTTCGTATTCATTGCGCAATGGCCGCACGGGCGAAATTCAGTTCGTTTCGGTATAGAACTGAATTTATTCTTACTTCGGTTACTTTTCCCTTCCTTTTCGCTTCATGGCCAGCGTTTGATAAGGTCCTTAGATTGTCATACTTTGGACACATCATGAAAAGGCATGAATTGTTGGAAAATACAATAATGTTAGGAAAGGTGGCAGGAAGTAGAAACAGAGGAGGGCCACATGCTAGATGGGTGGGCTTTATTAAGGAGACCACAAATAAGAGTTTGCAGGAGCTGGGCAGAGCAGTAGAGGAGAGTGGGGCCTAGAGATGTTTCATCCATAGGGTCACCATGGGTCAAGACCGACACAAAGGCAGTTAACAACAACAACAGCAAAAGCCCTACTGAGTTCAGTGGAGTTTTCTTCCAGAGAAATGGGTACAGAATTAAAAGCTAAGAAAACATTGAAAAAATGTTATGGTTTCATGTGTAGGATTAACCGTAAAATATTAAGCATTATTAGATGAGTTCTCCTGAATGTCTAGTGAGCTAACATGCAGTGAATAGACCAAAACAAAAAAGTAAAATTAAAAATAAATTTAGTTGAACTAATTCAGTAAAGGATGAAGGCATACCAAGGAGAGAGTTAGTGCATCGTTCAGAAAACATTGCAAACAAAAATATAAGCTTATGAACCAGTTCCTGTCCATGCTGCAATTTTTACTTCTATTGGACTGTAGTTGTGGCTTGGCACAGGGCCCTTTCACAGTACACAATTTTTCACAGAATACAATTATAGTCCTACAATTATGTAGGTGATATGGCTGTATCCTGTGGAATCATCATGTTTGTAGTCTGGTGAGACACTAGAACTCTCTGGCTAAGAATTCTAAATGTACGTCCCTAAATTGCACATCACAGAATTCCCCACAATGTTGCCATGGCAGTTAAATTGGAATTATAGTACTATAACTGTACAGTGTGAAAGTGGCTAAGCTAGTATTATACATGGAACATTCCAGCTCCTCAAGGAACAAAGCTATCAGAATCTCTTCAGTCCAAAATATGTAATTGGTATTTCAGTCCAATTCCTTGGCTGTAGATCTCTGGTCACAATTGATACGCTATGGAGGGATGGAGAAGTACTGCTTATACTTATATGTTTTCCCAGATATAAAATCTTTGCAGTGCTGATTAAATATAGTATCTTTGCAAAAGAAAAACATTTTTATACGTGGAAGGACTAAGACAACACATTCACTTTTGTCAGGTGACAGACAAAATCCTGTTAGTCCTGATTAGAATAGATCTATTCCATCAATGGGATTTAACTGACTCACCATTCAACAATTTATTTACTAGATCTTCTCTTTTGGGTCTGGGATACAGGGAAACATGGTGCTTCCATCCCATCTAACCCCTATTCCATATATAAATCCAGGTGGACTGGCTTTTCAGTACAGCCTTCTCTACCACACCTGAAGGCAGCAGGTAAGCTTAGGGAAATTAGAGAAAAATGCCAACTGAGGTAAGTAAACAGAGCTTCTTTTTGAAATCAATAAGAACCTGCTAACATGTAATACAATTAGACCAAGATTACTCTCTAAGCTGGGTCAAAATCACATGTCTGAAATCACAGACTTTTCCATACTCAGCTTGGAATGTTGTGAAATCTCTTCCTGTTTGTAGAGATTTTATTCAGGATCTTCAGAAAGCCATACTTTTCATAAAACAATGAATTGCAAATACTCACTTCTTAGCTGCACTTCAGTACAAATAGCATTGACCAGCACTTCAGACAATTCAAACAGCAGTATACTTACTTGCCTGGGAGTAAAAACAATTGAACTCAATGAAATTGATTTCTGAGTACTGTATTATTAAATCCTATGCACATATACCTGAAAGTAAACCCCACTAAACACAATGGGAGTTACTTTTGAGTAAACAGCAATATGATTGCATAGATAAATAGTTTCATTTTTACAGGAAGAAATTCACATGCAAAAATGGGGCCTATTAAATGTGTGATCTGGAGTGAAATATTTTGAAAACGGAAGCACTGGGGAGTATATTAAAAGTCTGTTTCGTATGGGATTGCAAAATTTTCAAAGTATGCCTTCCTTCTGTCCCAGTGCTAACCACACAGAACTCTTTGCTTAGCAAATAATTCCACTGGTATTTAAACTTAAGCAGAGTACTACTGAAAAGTCTGTAAAGTTAGTTGGTATCTTTTGAATTCACTACAAACAGAGGGAAAGTATTTGACTTTATTCTTTATTTAAATAACAACAAAAGTTAATAGTTTAAAGGTATGAAATTTGTCATCCTTTAAAGAATAAGAAATAATTAATTTGATCTCTTTTGACCACTTTGAGGGAATGCACTGCATTTTCTGGCAAGTGAAAGGAAATAACTTTCATAAAACATTAACTTCCATTTATACTTGAGGCTTGGATATAGTACTCCATCAAATGCATTGGAGAAAGTGTCTTGCAATACATGAAAGCTCAGGCTAAAATAAATCTGTTGGTCTTAAAGTTGCCAAAAGACTCTTTCCCTTCCCTTCTTTCCCCTTTTTCCAAGGTAAGGTAAGCAAAATGTAATCCATTCTTGAATTCTGGGAATGTGCTGCCATCTAGTGACTTTTCTCCCTGAGCAACTCAACAAGTTATTTGGGAAATTTGTATACAGTCCTTTCCCTATTGATATTTCTGGGTGGTACATAATAATATGAAAATTATATTATACAACAATAGCCCTATTAAAACTAACATGATGATCAGGATACAACTGTTAACTTTGTTCCAAAAACATGCAAACCCATCACTCTTTGGTGCAGGACTGGAAGGTAGCTAACAGAGCATCTTTTAAAAAAATTCAGAGGAATCCTACTTTTCTAGCTTTGCTTTCTATAAACTAATGGAAAACATTGTTACAGACAGAATGGTCAACCTTCACATACCAGGATTAAAATAAAAACCATTATATTTTTGTGAATTAAATAGTACTTCCTGGTCCCATGAGACTTCTAATATACTGTTGATTAGAGCAAAAAGTACACTTCTGACCATTGTGAGATTTCCAGTGTTCTCCAATGGAATAAATTTCAATTCCCCCCCCCCCCCAATAAGAACAACCTGATGACAATCAGAGCATGTTATTTTTGCTCTGACACATTATAAAAACACATGATAATAATTTGTCTTTTCCTAGCTGAAATTTGGGGGGATTCCTTATAACTGTTCATGTGACTAGACCACAAAATGCCTACATTGTACATCTGTGTGAATTCCGCACACGCACACTCAAACTTTGGGAGACTAGCTTATCCCATAAGATGCATGAAGGTTAAACATAGGAACAAGAAGTCTTGCTGAGGAAAAATCACCATGGTTTCTGAAAAAGAGAAGACTTGCTTTGTCATCTATTTTACAATTTTAGTGCCATTAGAAATGGAGTTGGGATAATCCAGTAGATATAATCCATATGGACTTTTAAAAGGATTTTAAAATATTTCCTCACCAAAGGCTCATGAGTAAACTGAGTTAAGAAGTGATGTTCCTTTGTGAATAAGTAATTTACTAAAGAGCAAGATTCAAATGATGAGTGAATCAACAGTTTCCACAATGCAGGGTAGTCATTGTTTTAATTAATTCAATAATTATCTGGTTCAGTGTAAACTCCAGGTTTTTGGAGGGCAATAAATCAAAAGAGTGAAGACCGTAGCAAACCCTAGCTCTTTCACTCTAAAGGGGCTCTGCAAACTGGGGAAATAGACAGCAAAATGCAATGATCATAAAAACAATGCAGCACCTTGACCATAATAGAGGCACCTGACTGAAATTAAAATATCTACTTTAGTTTACTGCCATAGCAGTTCCAAATAAACATTTAATACTAAATCAGTACAAATCACCTTTTAATCCAGTCTCTCCCAAGCCGGTGCCCTCCAGTTGTGCAGTACTACTCCCAAATGTCTTGCAGGTACCAGGAGAATGAAAGATGTTCTAATCCTGTTCTAAAGTTAATAGTGAAGAGATTAGATGTGTTTTAATGCAGGGGTTTAAAATTGTTTTTAAAACTTTTTTGTTTCTGGAAGCCACCTTGGGTCCCACCTTGGAAGAAATGCAGCATATAAATGAAGTTAAACTAATAAAGAAATAAATATGGTAACCTTAACTTCAAATGCATACCTTCTTTGCAAGATGATATTGCCTTCTCTTTGCCTTTCATTTATAGAGTGCAATCATGCCAGCTATCAAGGTTGGTGATATGAGATTTAAATTACACAGGCTGACACTGGGTACAAGCTTTTTCTCTTAGTTTTGGGTTCTCAAGACCCTAGCAAGGATGTGTCATAAGGCCCTGACACATCTAAAGTCACCACTATTGCAGACCTCACAAGAGATAGTGCCAGCAGAAAATGCCATTGGCTTTTAAGCTGTCTAGATTTAGCCCAGAGGTCAGAGGGGCAAATTGTCTTTCCTGACCAGAGCATAGAAGGTTTACATTTGCTACAGGTTAGACATATTTTGTCTCCTTGCCTCAGCCACAGCATTGATAGATGTTGTCCTGAAATGACATCTTCTGTCCTGTCTATGGTCTTGGCCATGATTCTGCTTCTATACAGCTGCCATTTGTAAATTAAAATATTGCATTTGGGCCAAACTCAAAGACAAATCTTCTGTGGAGTTTGATCTGAAGATCAAAAAATTAAGAGGAAGTGGTTTCAGCAATTAAGAGCAAGTGGAGATAACAGATGTGCAAATAAATTCTCACATCTGCTTGCCTATAATACATCTGTGCCTGCCATTGCCCCCTTGAGAGTCACACAAGTTCCCCTTGGGATATTTCCAATCCTACTGTTTATTGTAAAATTCAAAGTCACCCTATATAGATGTTTTGAATACAAGTCATGTGTAGAAGTTGAGGTAAGAACATGTTTAAACATACAATCCTAAACTGTTCGCTAGAGTGGAATTCTCTTCCCTTGCTTCTACCATGGCTTACTTCTGAATGTTTGAGCTGGTCTCCCAACTAAATGAATATGTGTTTAAGTGTATATTTGCATCACAGCTTTTCTACTGGAAATACTCCCCCAGCATAATTTTTTTTTCCACTTTACTTGGGTGAAAGTGATAAGATTTTTAAAAATAAAATAATACATTCAGTAATTAATGTCAAGAATACTGCTAGAGATGAATAAATAGTACTTCAAATTTATTTTCCAGTTCTTATTACAATCTATTTTCATTATCTGAAAAGTTATTTATGGTCTTTGATGGGTACTTCACTGCATGTGTTCAGTCTTTTCTACTCTGTTCCAATATTTCCTTGCCAGAGTCCTTATGTAAATAAATTCCACCTACATGATTGTAAAAGATGAATGCATGGAAATACCAAGTCTATTGAAACTAATGGAAAACCTCCGGAGTTGAAAAAGTCAATAGACATTATGTGAACTGCAAAAGATCTAGCTGAGGATCTGAAATTCCAATGGATATGAAATTCCATGAAAGATCCTACTGGGATTCCATGTATGAAACCACACATGTGGTTTCTCAAGTCAACAGTGGTGTTGCAATGCAGTTAGCTTTTTCACAATAATTAATAACAGCATTTGTTCAAGGCCTTCTGCATAAAAGGAAATCAACCTTAAAAGAAACATAAATGCTGGGTTAGACAATATTTCTTTAATATCTCCTGGATTTCTTTGCCAATGAATCTTTGGAGTAGAAATAAGAACATAGTTCTTTAAAAGCTTTCAGTTACAGTCAGGAGTGGAAATTACATCTGCTTTTCATCCATCCCTGTTTATATCATATGCACTCAACGTTATAGCCACTAAAACCTTCTTGGGGGAAAATATTGGATTAATAGCATGTTTTTATTTATTTGGTTCTACTGTTCATTAGGCAACAATGACACAAATGGATTTTGTTTGCTTTCTTCAAGTCCATATTTTGCACTCCTCACTAATGAACAGTACCAAAATAGCAGCCATCTGGCTTTTTGAAGTTTTTTTTTTTAAGAAGCATTACCAAGCCATACTGAATATTAGACTAAGAAATGAAGCCATCTTAGAGAGTCTGGATTCCTTTGCTGAAGTAGAAATACATACTGTTGGGAAAGAAAAATGCAGTCCATATTCCTTTTTCCCTTCCAGGTGGCCAAACAAGATATAATGGCAGCTATTCCATCTGTTTAAACAACCAGGAGACCTTCCATCCTGTCCTCTTGTGTCAACATAAACATACAATGATTTCACTAATCCATTCACAAGTAGGAAAAATATGGAGTCAGTTTTGCAATTTTCAAAGTTAGATTAAGAGGAAGCAAAAATGTACCCATTACAAGGAGTGATGCTGATGTTTCTTTGAATTTGGGAAAGAGCCAATATTCTTAATTCCCACAACTCTCATGGGACCCATCTTACACAGCATAATGTGGTGTCTTCCATGGAAACGCATTAGTGAGAAAATAAAAATTTTCATGACCATTCCACCATTTTGAAGCCAAATATTCCATTGATTTTCATTCTAAGTTTTCCCACCAGAATTTCATCAATACAGAGTTCTATATATATTTGAGGAACTGCCTGGAAAAGTATTGAAAGGATTGGCCCATTCACTTTAATGGAGGCATTACCATGCACATACAGATAGAAAACATATCCAGGAGTAGCCATGCTGGCCATACAGCAAAGTACAATAATATCCTAAATCTACAAGAAAGCAATACCTTTATTGGGACAACCCAAATGCACAAAATACATGGTGCAAGCTTTTGAAGCTCCACTGACTTCTTCATCAGGCAAAAGTGTTAAAAATCATACAGGAGAAAGAAAAATGATGATGTTAGAGTCACAGGCCTACATTTTGTCATGATGTTGTGGGGAGGATTGCTTCTGTAGGCAGGGCTATTCCTCTTTTTGGCCGTATTTAAGCCACAACAGGGAATCCTAAAGAAGAGTGAGTCAAGGGAACAGAACCTATTGTATATACTCATGTATAAGTCTAGAACTTTTAGTCAAAAAATGACACCAAAAACTTATGTCGACTTATCCATGGACAAATGTAAGTACTCTACCATTCAGGGAGCACCTAAACCTAAAAGAAGCACCAACTCCACTACTCTTTCTGCTGCAGTTCCTCTTCTGACCTTTTTAGATGCCTGAGTAGGAAAATGGTGCTGGTGACACTGTTTTGGCTCTTCCTCACAAAGGAATTCTGAGAGGAATCAGGCTTTGAAGGATTTGAATAAGACATTTGTGTATGTTTGTTAGCTTTTGGTGGTTAAAATCAAGCAAAGTTATCAAATAAAAATTAAAGATTATAGTCACTGCTAATGTAATTTGCTTTACTTTTTCACCTCTTTTGACATGTGTATTTTCTTAGCCCCAACTATGCTTGGTCATCTCTACAATCTCAGAGCAACAATTTATTGTAGTTCCCTCCTAATCTATCCAACTGAGCAAACACATATCTGTCAGAATTTTTAAGTTCATTGCAAAGCAAAGCAAAGCAGCTTCATTTATATACCGCTTCATATCTTGCTATGGGATGTCTAAGCGGTTTACAACTGTGAGCTGATTGCCCCCCAACAGTTGGATACTCATTTTAGTGACCTCGGAAGGATGCAGGCCTGAGTCGAGCCTCAGCCCTGGCTGGTATTGAACTCGCAACCTTGTGGTCTATGAGTGGGTGGATGCAGTACAGGCATTTAACCACTGCGCCACCAGGGCTGATCTATTGGCAATGTTTTCCTTTGTTTCATCCTTTACAACATTTGCTACATATCCCCTAAGTTTTACACTTGACTTATGCACGGGTCATATTAAAATCCATAATTTTGGCCCCCAAACCTGAATCTACATGAGTTCGAGTTATAGTTGAGTATATATGGAAACTTATTGATGCATGACAAAATTCTATGAATTCATTGCAAAAAAATATATTTATGTTTGCATTGTGCATTGCATTGTGCATGTTTTCTGTACTGTGTATGTTGTTTGCAAACAACATTGTGTATGTATATGCATTGTGTATGCATTGGACTATGATTCTGGAGACCAAGATTCAAATCCCCCTCAGCCATGGAAATCCACTGGGTGACTTTGAGTAAATCACACACTCTTGGCCCTCAAATCACACACTCTTGGCCCTGTGATAGGTTCACCTTAGAGTTGCCATAAGTCAGAAATGACTTGACACTGCAACAACATACACACATATATTTACACACACACACACATATGCAAACACACATACACACATACTACAATTCATTTTCCCAAAGTATATGTAAAATGTGCAGACAATTCAGATCATAAAAAGGTTAGATAAATGACAGTATTTTCTTCAAAGGATATTGTTGTGGGACACATAAGGAAGGCACAGTGAATTCAGATAAGCCACAGTTTCCAATAACTGTGATTTAAAATAATATGGAACTATAACATTTATATCAAGACACGTTTAGTTCATATTTCTGCTAGTTACAGGAATATTTATTCTATGGTACAGCAATTTTATGGTTTACTAATGGCACTGACATTCAGAAAGACTACAGGCCATGCTATTCTGAAAGCAGAGATTTATATGTTTTCATTACATGCCATCCTCTTGTAGATCTTATAAACAATATGAATTATAATGCTTTTACTGTGACCAACATTTCCTGGAAGACAAGGACAAGGTAAATGCAGCCCTCATCTCCTACATTTCTAACTGATCATTCTGAAATATTAACATCTTTATGCCCTAAATCTAGATGACGTCTTATATCAATCCTTTTCTCTAGATATGATTTAAAATTCAACTGTTTGTAAACAATGAAAGGGATGTTCACAGACAGAGCAGAAGTCCACATTGTGATACAAAAAAAGCAGAGAACTGAAATCTTTATTGATGGTATTAAGGTAAATCTTCATAGTATATTAATTATTGAATGATTACTCACTTAGAAATGAACTTAGCAAGGATATCATTTTCATATATATATATATATATATATATATATATGGATTTTGGTTTTCATTCACATAATATTGAATATTATAAAGGTGTTGTTTGCTTGTATGATGGGATAGGGCTGTTTCAATCCCAGTTTCAATCTCTAGCATTTCCAAATGGTGCTGGGGGGGGGGGGAATCCTACATGAAACCATGGAGAACCATTGTTCCCAATAATCACAGACTATACAGCTAAAGATGCGACTCAGGCTGCTGCCACACTGCAGAGTTAATGCAGTTTGACAACACTTTAATGGTCATGGCTCCATCCTATGGAATCCTGGGATTTGTAGTTTGTTTTGGCACCAGAACTCTCTGGCAGAAAGGCTAAATATCTCACAAAACTGCAAATCCTAGAATTGCATAGCACTGAGCCATGGCAGTTGAAGTACTGTCAAATTGCATTAATTCCACAGTGTAGACGCAGTCTCACTATCTAGCAGTTTCCACTGTTCTTATCCCTTTCAAGCTGCTCTCTATAAGGACGAGTAAATGGTTGAGCCATAATAAGAATTTAGTTATGAATTCTTTTAGCTTGATATGCCTTTAAAAGTATTAATTCTAAAAGATATTGACATAATCATTACTATTATAACATTTTATTTTCAGACAGTCAGGTTCCAGTTTACTACCATTCCTATGAGACAAGGTTTGCTGTGTAAAATGAGCTGTGAAGTTTTTATACTTCTCTGTGACCCATCAGTTTGGAAAATCCATGTCTCACAAGCTGCTTCCCAAGAGGACAATTATAGGATAGAATGCTTTGCCCCCACATCCCAAAGAAGATATAAGATGAGGATATGGAGCTTAAGGCCTAATCATTGTTATTACAACTTGAGGAAATGCTACAAGTAACATGGCTGTGTATGGATACCTAAACTGTATTTGTAACTGTTCTATTGAAATTTTAAGTTACTGCAATACTAGAAATTTGGGATCTGAAGTAAAAATGTAATGGGAGGCAGAATTCTTGTTGGGGGGCAATTTTACACACACACACACACACACACACACACACACCATAAAGCTGTGCCTCATTTTGTTGCCCCCCCATAGCTCCATTCCCCCCCATTGACCTTCTGCCATACCATCCCATACAGAATCCTTAGTAATGTTTTTTTTTACTAATGTTAACTTGTAAATTGTAACTCCCATGTATCACTATGACATAAACCACTAGCAAAAATAAAATCATACCTTTAAATTACAATATCATAAGTACAGCCTAAAGGTATTTACATTTATAGCTTCATGTGATTAAAGTGAAAGTTTGATAAGATGTGATGTTTTTAAAGAAAATCAAAAAAGAGTCAATTAAAAAAACACTGAGGCCTCTTCTTTCTCTGCTCACTGAGCCTCAACCCACAGATGCCTTCTCTTCTGCTGAGCTCCAGGCTTAAAGGGACGTGAGTGGACTCTACAGCCCATTTCTCCCAATAGGCAGACATTGGGGAGCAAGTGGTGTCTCTTCACTTACGGCCTTTACAGACTGCCAGAAATAATGCAAATTGAGGCCACTTTAACTATCCTGGCTCAGTGCTAAGGAATCATGGGAACTGAAGTTTATTGTGGCACCAGAGCTCTCTGACAGAGAAGGCTCAATGTCCCAGAAAAAAATATGATTCCCATGATTCCTTAGCACTGAGCCAGGACAGTTAAAGTGGCCTCAAGCTGCATTATTTCTGGCAGTCTTTAAAGGCCCATAGAGTGTCACCCGGTGCATCCTGCACCCCCCTGCACCCATTCAGTGATGCCCTTGATTCTAACTAGGACTAGCCAGTGGGTTTAGGCCACCATTTCCCACTGGATCCAATCAAAGATGGGTCATAGTTATCTAAATCAGCCTTCCAGCTGAATTCACCACCCAAGTACATAGTGTTGTGATGGGAAAGTAGTATCCCCCATACACCAGAGTATATAGACCCTGGGACCAAAAAAAAAAGGTACTTGTTCTCTCAAGAGATAACCAGTATACATGTATGAAGTGATTAATGGGCTACCACAACCATTTTACATGAGTGAACAAATATAAGTACCTCAGGCTGGTGTCATACCTCATTACCACCACCACCCCACAAACACAAACACACACTAGCACACATGCTCACCCACACAGAGAGCCAGGGGACTACTTGGCTGCAGGACAAGATGGCTGCATCCTGTGGAATCCTGGGATCTGTAACTTGGTGAGACACTAGAACTCTCTGGCCAAGAATTCTAAATATTCCTTCCTAAACTGCAATTCCTAGGATTGCCTGGGATGTTGTCATGCCAATTAGAGTTGAATCATAGAGCCATAACTGTGAAAATTCGAACTCAACATTAGGAAGAACTTCCTGACAGTAAGAGCTGTTTGACAGAGAAACACACTCCCTGGGAGTGTGATGGACTCTCCTTCTTTGCAGGTTTTTAAACAGAGGGTGGATGGCCATCTCTAGGGGGTGCTTTGATTCTGTGTTCCTGCACACCAGGGGGCTGGACTGGATGGCCCTTGAGGTCTCTTCCAACGCTGTGATTCTATGATTCTATGAAAAGGCTCCAGATCAAGGTTTCACAGATGTGCCTAGTCTCTCTCTTTTAATAGTTGATGGTAAAAACCTCCCTACTAGTCAGCCTGAGGTGTAATGAACATGCTTTATCGGCTACAGATCGCTGCTGACAAAAATTTGATGTGTCCTACCACAAACATGGTATTCCTATGACATATCCAGGGATGTGCTAGTTACATTGGTCTTGTTTGTAAATGCAAACATTTGATAAAGGCACACTTTGAAACCTCTCTCTAAATTGCAATTAAAAAGCAAGCTTTTCAGACAAGCCAAGGTTACAGTGTTTTCAATCATTTTGTATGAAGTGCTTTGAAATTTTCTAGGATTACCTAGCGGCTGATGTAACCATGGAAACTAAAGCACAGAGCTAACATATTCTGGAGAAAGAGGTTCTCCTAATAAACCTTGTCACTATTGCTCTTCCCTTCTGCTTTTGTTTTACTGTTTTCATTTCATGGCTCAAAGGTAAGACATCTGAAGCAGCCATTGCCTTTTGAACCTAAGCTGCATTCTAACTATCTACTTTAGCTTGTCTTGAGTTGTGACTGGCTAACACCCATTGCTATCCCAAAATACTCCTACCATTCTCATTATTTGTGGTACCTCTCATGATACATTATTCCCATGTACTCCTCTGTTTCTGCAATTACTGCATTTCATACCAGTACACTTAATGTGGGTACTGTCTCTGAGCTATTGTTAACTGCCATCAAGTCAACTTCAATTTATGGCATCCCTACAAATAAGAGACCACCAAGTCACCCTATCCTCAACAGCCCTGCTCAGCTCTTGCAGACTCAGGGCCATGGCTTTTTTTATTGAGTCTATCCATCTGGCATGTGGTCTTTCTCTTGGAATTGGTACTTACTGATGGAACTGTTACTCTGTCCTAAAGGCTGGACTTAGAGGCAAAATATTGCCCCACTCTCTTGGTCTTCGGGAATCAGATGTTGTTGGCCTCCTATCCCCATCAGTACTATCCAGAATGGCCAGTGGTGAAGAAGGCTGGAAGCTGCAGTGTGGCAACATTTGCACAATTTCCACCCTTGCCTATCTCATATTTTAAACTCTCTGAGTGATGTTTTGTTTACTTTGTTTTTTATTTTGTATTTTAAAATTGGTCCCACCACCATCACAGGCATGTTCGGTGAGGAAACGTGAGAGAGCTTTCACCACAGCTGCTCCCAGACAGTCTGGTTGGACTCCCCACAGTCCTCTTTCTGCCAGATGATGAAGCACTTTTTTATTTAGGCAGGACTTTGAGGTTTACATTATGTAGCAGTATAGTGTGCAAAGTGGTGTGCTCTTGTATTACTCATCTTTTATCTTTTATCATGTTTTAAAAGTGTTTTAACCATTTTAATAATACTGTAATTTAATTCTTTTTAACTTTTTAAAAATAACAAAAAGGCAAGGTTTGCAGTAATAATAACAAAAATAACAAATAATAGTAAAAATAACAAAAAGGCAAGGGATACAGTGGGTCAAGTGGTTAAGACGCTGACTCTGTTGATTGAAAGATCAGCAGGTTGGCAGTTTGAGACCTGGGTGCTGCATGATGGGGTGAGCTCCCATCACTGGTCCCAGCTTCTGCCAACCTAGTAGTTCAAAAGCATGCAAATGCATGTAGATAAATAGGTACCACTTTGGTGAGAAAGTAAACAGCATTCTAATGCAATCATGCTGACCACATAATCACAGAGTAGTCTCTGACAATGCTAGCTCTACGACTTAGTAACAGAGATGAGCACCGCCTCCTATGGTTGGACACGACTTGACAACTTCGTCAATGGGGAATACCTTTACCTTTTACCTTATGAATTCAATAAATAAATGAATGTATTCACCCACTTTTTAAATATACAAATGTGCTCCCTATTCTCACCCCAAAAATAAATATTTTAACATATTAACACTTATGTCATCAACTTGGGGAAATAGTTTCTACCCACCATCTTCTTTTTCTTTCCTTGGAGAAAGATTATTATTATTTTGTTATTCTGTTTATTTATATCCTTCCTTCCTCCCAATACAGGGACTCAAGGCAGCACAAGATTGAAGCTTTTGAAGTTCTTTCCCACTCCTTGATGTGGTTAATAAAGCAACAATGACATCCAGTGGTTGGTAAGGTGATCAGCAGTTCCAGTTTAATGTAATACACATTCACAATGCAAGAGATGTATTTGCCATTCTCTTTCTTTCAAAAAATGATTTCAAAATATTAGCTTGAAGATCTTTACAGATGTCTTTAATCTATCTGCTGTCAATGTGCATTTTTTTAGATCAAGCAAGAAATATATATCCTATGTAATGTTAACTTTAGATGCAACATTACTTGTGTGTGTGCATGCCATTGTGTTCCACAGTACTCCTTGCTGAACAAACATGTATACTGTGTACCAAACACTTCTAAAATGTAGTGCTGGTTTACTAAAATGCACAGTGATGAGAAAATGAAAGCTGCTGAATTCTAAAGAATTATCTCAAGAATTCTAAAGAATTATCCACTTGAAAGTCCAGCAGCACAGGTTAAAAGGAGCAGCCCATACTTAACTATCAAAGATATTTCCCCTTTACACTCCAAGTTGCTCAAGGATGCAGTCTTTATCATAATTCACACAGAAAACATCAGGGGAAAGTAGACTACAAATTAAGAGTTTGTTGCCCACCTTAGATTATACATTGGTATGAGAGGAAGAATTATTGCCCATTAGGAATCTGCTGGTGAAATCCAAAAACACACACAGGAACACATTTTTTTTATGGATCACACTAAAACATTTTCATCTGGTGTGTGTGCATGCACACATTTCAAGTTGCCTGTTGACTTAAGGTGACCCCATTCATTTCCTAGAGCTTTCTTAGGTAAGGAATACTTAAAGATGGTTTTGCTAGTTTCTTCCTCTGAAATATAGCCTACAGCACCTTGTATTCATTGGTGGTCTGTGAAGGGAGAAGATGGGCAAGACTGATTGGTGCCAGACTATAATAGGTCATGGGGAGAAAGGATACCAAACTGAGCCTTGTCTCTGACACAAGGCAAATAGGGGAAAGATAGCCTAGAGATAGGGGAAAGCAGGAATAATTAAAAGAGAGTCATCTGGGGGAAGAACTGGATAGAGTTTTGGGGAGCTGTGAATTATTAAATAGTTCAGGAGTTAATGTGTGATCTAATCGTGTATTAATAACTTTCTACTTGCTTATTCTTTTTTTCATTTTTGTATGGCTGTTCCTGTTAAGTATTGATAGAGAGTCTGGTCATGCTTACCACAGTGAACCCAATGAACAACACATCCATTGGTTCATATGGGGATCACCCTGAGGTCTAAATGCCCAATCCAGAAAGGGGTTTTGAAGGGCAAGGGGGCAAGATGAGTGACAGGAGACCAAGAGTTTAAAATTAAAAGACCAGCCTAGAGAAGGGATCCATCACACAATCTCCTATGCAATTACTATCCAAGGTTGATATCTTCCAAGATCAATCTGTTTTTTTTCTAAATGTCCCAGAAACATCCCTTTGTTATACGAAAAATAATAATCATTCAGTTTTGTTTTGTTTTTAAATCTTGAGGATGGAATCCCATGTGTGCTTACCTGGAAGTAAGTCCCTCTGAATAAACTGAGAAGGCATGAATCATTGGAAAAGACAATAATGTTAGGAAAGGTGGAGGGAAGTAGAAAGAGAGGAAAGCCACATGCTAGATGGATGGACTTTATTAAAGAAACCATGAATATGAGTCTGAGGAACTGGGTAGAGCAGTAGAGGACAGGGAGGCCTGGAGATGTCTCATCCATAGAGTCGCCATGGGTTGAGATCACTGCAAAGGCAGTTAACAACAACAACAACAACAACAAATGTGTAGAACTGCAACCTCAGTGACTTTGTTACATTGTGTACTGTTCTTTTTTTACTACCACTTAAAATTTAATAATAATAATAATAATAATATCCCACCTCTCTGTAAAATACAACCAAGGAGGCTTACATAATAAAATGAACAATCCCCTCCCCCAATAGCCCACCCCCCCTAAAATACAATTAAACTATCAAAGTTTAAAAACAAACTAAAAAATAACAAACTGTAATAAAATACAATAAATAACAGATAAATTAAAATAAGGTGGTCAAGTGACGGATTTCATCCAGCAGGCCATTCCACAGTCTGGGAGCGATAGCCAAAAAGGTCCTCTGGGCAGTTGCAGATAACCTAGTTTTTATAGGTAGCAATAAAGTCTTCCCAGACAACCTTAGAGCGCGGGGTGGATTATATGGAAGGAGGTAGTCCTGAAGATAGGTTGGATCCAAGCCATTTAGAACTTTAAAGGTGATAACCAACACCTTATACTTTGCCCAGAAACTGATAGGCAGACAGTGAAGTGATTTTAGAATAGGTGTTATGTGATTTCTTCTGGTTTTTCCTGAGACCAACCTGGCTGCCATATTCTGTACCAATTGAAGTTTCCGAACTAGGCGCAAGGGTAGCCCCATGTAGAGTGCATTGCAGAAATTGAGGTGAGAAGTTACCAGGGCATGTACCACGGTTTCGAGGTCCTTAACCTCCAGAAAAGTGTGCAGTTGGCGTATCAGCCGAAGCTGATAACAGGTGCTCCTGACCACTGCATTCACCTGATTTGTCATCTGAAGTGAGGAATCTAGGAGCATCCCCAAACTGCGAACACAGTCCTTTGAGGAGAGTGTGACCCCATCTAGGATTGGAGATTGTGTCCCAATACCTGGGTTCGGGGCTGTTACCGTTAGTACCTCCATTTTGTCTGGATTCAATTTCAATCTGTTTTTCCTCATCCAGTCCATTACCACTTTAAGACATTCATTGAAAGGGGAGACACCATCTGAAGTCAAAGCTGTAGACTGAGACATGGAGAAATATATCTGGATGTCGTCAGCGTACTGATAACACCCCGCCCCATGTCTCCGGATGATCTCTCCCAGCGACTTCATATATATGTTAAATAGCATCGAGGACAGGATGGCCCCCTGAGGGACACCACAATTAAGCTCCATTTTTGCTGATCAACTGTCTCCGAGCATCACCCTCTAGAATCAGCCTGCAAGAAAGGAACGGAACCATTGCAATGTAATGCCTCCGATTCCTAATTCTCTCAGGTGTTCCAAGAGGATGTCGTGGTCTATCATGCCAAAGGCCGCTGAGAGGTCCAGTAGCACCAACAGGGTCACACTACCCCTGTCGATGCCCAGGCAAAGGTCATCAGCTAAGGCAACCATGGCAGTCTCCACTCCATATCCTGTCCTAAAGCCAGTTTGAAATAGATCCAGATAATAGGTTTCCTCCAAGACAGCTTGGAGCTGAAGAGCAACAGCCCTCTCGATCACCTTGCTTAAAAAGGTAGCAAAGAAACTGGCCTATAGCTGTCCATGTCCATAGGGTCAACGGAAGTTTTTTTCAGAAGTAGCCTAACCACTGCTTCCTTCAAAAAAGATGGAACATGACCTTCCCCAAGGGATGCATTGATGATGTCCCTCAAGAATATCTTCAAGACATCTCCCCCCTGGACAGCCAACCATGAAGGGCAAGGGTTGAGAGGGCAGGCTGTCTTCTTCACTCTACCAAGGAGCTTGTCCACATCATTGGTACTCACTGGTTGGAACTGATCCAGTATAATCTCATAAACGGAGTTGCTGGATACCTCATCTGTCGATTCTACTATAACACCGGTGTGCAAGTCGGTTCTTATCTGAGAGATTTTATCTGCAAATAAGTTGTTAAACGCGTCACAGTAGGCTGTTGTCAGGTTAAGTAATGGGTTCTACACAGGTGGAATTCAATTCCCTTACCACCCTAAACAACTCCGCCGGACGGGACTCTGCAGGCACAATACGTGCAGAGAAGAAAGATTTCCTTGCTGCATGTATTGCCTCTCTATAGGAACAAAGAAATTTCCAATGACGAGTTCTGTCAGATAAGAGTCAAATTTTCCACCAAATGCACTCTAGTCATTGTCCATCCCGTTTCATCTTCCTGAATTCTTCAGTATACCATAATTGACAATTAGAAGTGAGTTGGAAAGGACGCTTGGGAAGAACTCTAAAAGTGCTAGGAGTCAAGGAAACAATAAACCTGTGTGGATACCAAGACTAACAGAAGCATTGAATATATAAACAGGACAGTATATTAAATTTGCAAATGATACCAAATTAGGAGGGGTAGCAAATACCCCAGAGGACAGCATCAGAATTCAAAATGACCTTACAAAATTAGAGAGCTGGGCCAAAACTAATAAAATGAATTTCAACAGGGAAAATGTAAAATACCTTTCTTATTTATGTAGAAAAAATGAAAGACACAGATATAAGATGGGTGACGCCTGGTTTGGCAACAGCATATGTGAAAGGAATCTTGGAATCTTAGTAGAGCACAAGCTGAACATGAATCTGTAGTGTGATGGGCAGTTAAGAAAGCAAATGCAATTTTATGCAGCTTCAATAGGAGTATCGAATCTAGATCAAAGGAAGTAATGGTACCATTCTATTCTGCTTTGATCAGACCTCACCTGGAACCCTGTATCTAGTTCTGGGCACTATAATTGACAAGGAAGGATACTGACATGCTGGAACATGTCCAGAGGAGGGCAACCAAATGGTAAAAGGTCTAGAAACCAAGCCTTATGAGGAGCAGTTTAGGGAACTGGATATGTTTAGCATGGAAGAGAAGATTAAGAGGTGGCTTGATATCAAGTTTAAATCATTGAAAGGATATCATAATCAAGATGGAACAAACTTGTTTTCTGCTGCTTCAGAGACTGGGAAATGGAGCAATGGATTCAAATTACAGCAAAAGAGAATTTGCCTAAACATTAGAACTTCCTGAGGATAAGAGCTGTTTGACAGTGGAAGACTGAGGATAAGAGCTGTTTGACACCTCAGAGAGTGGTGAAGTCTTCTTTTTTTGGAGGTCTTTAAACAGAGGCTGGATGGCCATCTGTCAAGAGTGCTTTGATTGTTTATTCCTGTATGTCAAAGGTTGGACTGGATGGCCCTTTTAATCTCTTTCAACTCTGTAATATTATTATTCTGTGACACAGAGAACAACACTCATGGACAAATAATTTTATGTATTTAATACTCAAGACAACCAGTTAAGCACTGACTCCCCCTGATCTTTATGGGAGAGATGTCAGCACATGCTCACTAGTCTCATTGGAATGAAAAGGAATAGCTTTGCCTGGATCATGTCCTTGGTTATTATTGGTCTCCATGATAAATGACTTAGCAAGAGCAACACATTTCAACTCCAGGTTAGTTTATTTCATAGATAGAATATTGTGGAGACATGATGCTACTATGGTGCCTTGGGTCAATGTGGCAATGTGGAAACAACTTTCATTAATATTTAGCATCCACTGATATCCAATAACTTGATGAAAATCCTAACCATCAGTGGGGGACATCTGGCCTTCCAGATGTTGCTGGAATTCCCATCAACTGAAATTCCCAACAGGTCACCTAGCCTGGTCAAAAGTAGATCACAGTGAGACCGATAGTTCATCAATATTTGGAAAAACCTCATACTCTTCATCTGAAACCTAATCAATAGTAAAAACTCTTTTGAGACTCAAGATAAATGCCTTTCTGTCAGTTCATGCGTACATCCCAGTTTTCAATCCCCAACTGCTTTTCTCATGCTACTACAAATGAAAGCAGCTCAGAATCCAAATATAATTGCATGCAGAAAACCAAGAATTAACCTGATGAACAGATTTATAGCACGTGAGGTTAGAGGATAAATTCTAGAAATCAGTTAGATTCTCCCCTCTATGGATTTCAGCTTCCTATAGCTTTGGTGGAATATATATATATATATATATATATATATATATATATTGATATATATATTCTGGTAGATTTATAGTATGTATTTTAATTAAATTGTACACCAAATCTGAATATTCCTTACAGTGAAATTCTATGAATTCTGAATTAAGTGGTATGGTAGGATTGCAGTCTAAGGGAGCAATCCAAAATAATAGGAAGTGGATAGATCTCAATCTCAAAAGCCCTGTTTCATCCAAAACCCTCTCAGGCTCTTGACAGGAGAATACAAGAAAAAAATCCCTGAGGAATTTAAGGAAAGCTTTAAATAAGAACAGTCACCTACATGAAACTAAAAGCATGTCTATGTTGCAAGGAAAAACAGAGGTGGTTGGTGACTCTGAGGTTTTCTGCTCAAAATTTTAGTCCAAAGTTTAAAGGAGCTGCCCAAGATGCTGGTCCTATTTTGATGACTTTTATATTAAAGACTCAGAGCAGTTTAGCAAGCTCCCGTTTTTGAAAAACCACAGGATAAGTACAGTTGAGATCCTGGCTGGATATGGGTTGCATATGCCCAGTCGCAGCTGCATGCGATAATGCCCAATTTTAAAATTAAACATGACTGTATCCCATTGGGGATAAGTCCTTTAAATACAATGAGATAATCTCCTAAGACTCAGGGTAAACTTAATGCCCCGCTGACATGGAAGCTACCAGCTGGCCCTGGTGAAATTCTCAGAAATTCTCTACAATGATCAGCCAGAATCTTGTTGGGCTGTTATGAATGCATAACTTAGAGTTACACATTAAGTATTCATGATTTCTTCATAGATCCTAGTTTAGGGAATGCATAGAAGTGTGAAAATCCCCCAAGCTCTACTTACCAGGTAGTGGTCAATGCAATTGACAGAGTTCTGTTTTTCTGTCGATCAGGAAGCAGGTGGCTGATGGTCCCACCTCCTTCTGGTATAAGGGGATATTGTGATGGGATCCTGCTTCTGCCTTTCGCACTGGAAATCACTCACAGGATGGGGTGGGAATGTCAGTTAGCTGCTTCCCAGTTGAGAGGGGAACAGACCCCCATCCATTGCAGCAGCTGCTTCCTGGTAAATGAGGATTGGGGACCACTGGGACAGAATTTACCATGTAGCACTGTAACTATAGCATTTACCTATACATAAATCCAAGCAGAATTCAATCCATCATTATTTGTATATAGTATTCACTACACTTTTAATACTGGCTAGTCCTATTTGAGTTCCTGAAATAGGATACATGGTGCATGCATGTGCAGGGAAGGTATTTGACCGATTGTGGTTACAATCTCCCATGCAGTCAGGAAAGGTGATTGTGGAAGGCACTCAAAATGTTTCTGGTCTACAATTCCCAGTTTTCTCATTGCTAGCTATGCTGGCTGGGATAATGAGAGATGAAGTCCAGCAACATCTGGAGGACCTTATGCTTCTCATCCTTGTTGTTGAGAACTAAGCACTGACAACTTAGTTAATCATAAGGTGGCAGACAGCAACTGCAGATTTGCTTTGATTTTTCTAACTTATCTTTTGAAATCTTCATTTTAACCTGAGATTGCCAGTAGTTTTCAGGAAGCTTGTGACAAAATGGTTATGTGCAAATCACTGAATCCAGTCCTCTTTGGTGCTGGACTCAACACTACAAACATTTGAAAGTGTTCAAACTGAATTCTGCCCATAGACATGCTCTGTACACACCTGCATCAGCAATGACTGATGGAATGCAGCACATTTTATTAACAGCCAGAGTTTCTGCAGGCTGCAACAGTGATGTGATTAGGCTCTCAATTGCCAGGCAAACGTTTTTCAGCATATTTATTAATATGGAGAATAAATCTACACTAGATGGCACTACAACTTGACATTGCCAGTATTTTAAGCAGAAAGATCCCATAGCCACCAGAACACATCAGAAGATTTAATCTGAAGACTTTTTTCAGAGACTTTAGCTGCAGCATGAATTATAATGACATTTCAGGAAAGTTGGAAATGGAAAAGTAAAAGACATCAGGAGACATCAGCTTCTCAGTCAAGCTGCCATTTGCTTTAAGGGATGGATTTATTTTTATCATGAGTCCCTTCCACAGGGATAAGGAGCTGCTAGCTGCACCAGAGAAAGTTTCTGCTGCCTTGAATTGCAATAACTCCCTTTTGACAGGGAAAAGCTGTGTATAGGCATGGTATAGGCATGGCTCACTATGTGTGAAAGGGGCATAATGTAATGGTAGACAGAATATGGACTGTGAACCATATCAGGGCAGCTCCAAGCACCTTGTGCATGCCAGGCACCCTCCACTGACTTTTAAAGTTAAAAAAGCCCAGTGTCAAAAAGCTTCTGACTTGTTGCTTTACACTTGTGCTCATGCTGAGTGGAAAGTCTCAACAATCATGGTGTAGCTTTACTTGTTTCAGACATGTAGGGAAAGGTTGTTGTTGTTGTTGTTGTTGTTGTTAACCACCTATGAGTTGATCCCAACTCATGGCGACCCTGTGGATGAGACTTCATCACTAAAATTCCCCATCCTCCACTCCTCTGCTTAGGTCCTGTAAATTCATACTGGGGACCTCCTTAATAGAGTCCATCCATTTAGCAGGTGGTCTTCCTCTCTTTCTACTTCCCTCCACCTTTTCTAGCATTATTGCTGTGCCTTCTCATGATGTGGTGGAAATATGACAACCTTAAATTTATCATCTTGACTTCAAGGGAGATTTCAGGTTTGATCTCTTCTAGGACCCATTTATTTGTCTTTTATCATCCTGACTTCCACAGTATCCTCAGCACTCTTCTCCAGCACCAAATTTTAAAAAAAAATATTTTCCTCTTATCTGCTTTTCTCACTGTCCAGCTCTCACATTCATACATGATAATGAGGAATACAGGAAACCTGTTTGTTCTGCTAGTGCACATTCTTGCTTGGTCCATAACTATTTTCTGTGCTTCAATGTACCACTTTATTCACTGGGGTTGCAGAAACAACCATTCTGGCACTCCCCATTGAGCAGTGTCAGAACAAGGAGGCACACTAAGAAATACGCAGCCAGTTTACCCAATGTATTAAGCAGAAGGATGGTGTAGCACAACCACTGTGCAACTACACTGATGTAGATTTACACCGCATAATCATGATGTAGGATCATGGTCTAGGCATTATTTCATGTGCCTTTGAATAATTAGTATGTTCAATGTTTGTTTGACAAAATGGGTTGCCATGGCAGGGCCTTCTAGGTTAGAAATCTGAAGTTTAGATGAGCCTTTCCTACCACCTTCACTCTGGAGGAACCCTTGAAATAATTTTTCAGATTTCAGGGAACCCCAGCATAAAAATTATTGCCCAGAATCCTGTTGGATTCCCCTAATCCCCACTTACCAGGATGCAGCCCCTGTGATTGGGAAGCAGTTGACTGATGGTCTCACCCCTTCCTGTAAGCAATCTCCAGTGCAACAGATGGAAACAGGATCCCTGTTGCAATTCTCTCTCATGCCAAAGATTGCTCATGTGAGGGTGTGTGTGGGAGCATCAGCCAAATGTTTTCTGAATGGACCCCCATGTATCACAGTGGCTGCTTCCTGCAAGAGGGGGTTGGTGTTAGAATATAGATGGGATATACAGTCAAAGGTGAAATGTAGAGATGTGTGTCTGTAATTTTCCTCATGGGAACAACATCTAGGCAAACAAAAACAGCCCAGTCCAGATGGCCAGAGAGTCATAACATCAGAAGTTCCTAGCTGGGAAAAGCAGCCGAAAACTGATAACAGTAACAATAACATTGTTAGGATGGGAAAACAAACCACGTGGTGGATGATGGACAGCAAGGGGCTGGGTTAACATACATCATACACATAACATCCAATCAACATAAGGTTAACACCCAGAAGGTGGAGAAAGGGCAGGGCTGAGAAATCCTTCGTGTAGAATTGTTTATATTTCATACTTCTTCTTGATTGTGCTGTGTTCGCAATGGGTCTAACTATGGAGTTAATTCTTGGACTATAATATGCTTATATTGCTTTTACAATGTAACTTCTAGATCTGGAAACATGGATCTGTAACTTTTTTGTTCAACCACATCAGCATGATGTGATCCTATGGTGGACTGTATTTTTCTTTGCTTATTTTTACCTTTTGAAACAGTAAAGCTCTACTTTTAGAAGTTTGGTTTTTTGTTCCCTGGCTCTGCTGGATTTACAAACACACCATACCAATGAAATTCAACAGTTGGGGCACTTTCACAGTCCCTATGTAGCCCCTAAACAAGGGAATGTGTAGACGTTATTAATACAAAACACATTTCTGACTGCCCAACAGGATTCTAGTCCCTGTATCTAAAGCTCAAAATAATGAAGTTTTATTTTCGAGTCATGATATTTCATAGAACCCCTAGTAACATCATGTGGAACCCTAGGATTTCATGGAACCATGGTTAAGAAACTCCGGTTCAGATTCTAAACAGACAGGATCAACAGCAATTCATATATTCAGTTTTTAAGTTGCCCACACAATGACTTCCCTATGACCCCTCCTCTCCACATCAGATAAAATACATAGTGTGACATTAGATAACCTTTTTTTCTGTGGTTTTGAGTTTATTAGTGGGAGCAGGAGCAACCCTCCAAATTCTCCTGAGGGTTTAATGTGGCTCCTGTACTTCCATAGCCAAAAGTGGTCCCCTTGTACATTTGCAGCTTCCCAATGCACGAGACATTCCTCTTTCATTTAGGATGTGCATGATGTAGATGTGGTCTTGTCCTCATAAATTGGAAAAGAGTGACTCTCGCGGTTTCTGAATTATCATTGAACTGGTCAGCAGGTGCTGATTGTACTGTCAGTTGTTTCCTCTGCTTCATCTATAAAACACACCTTTAATTGTGTAAATTGAGAAGATAGTGGATATACTAGGAAATGAGAATTTGCTTCCTCATGACAGATTGTAAGTCGATATATTTAACTTCCTTTGCATGAACCTACAGAAAAGAGTTGTGGAAAAAGACACAACCCTCAACCTTGCTGAAAATAATGATATTATTAATATGCAAGCAGAATACTGAATATCATGCTAATAAGCAAGCTTAACCACAAAGAGTGTCATAACAATGACCTTTGAAAGGCTAATTGGAAAGAATCTGTTATTGATCTGCACACAGAAATAAACTGTCACTGACTTGGATAATTGAGGAAGAAGTAATAGTGTCAGCTACAAATGACAAGCTGTATTTTCTTTTTTTAAAAAAATAGTAGAGTTTAGAATACCACATACTAAATTACTATTTTCTGAACAAGAAAAAAATGACAAAGCATTATTCATAAGACCTAAAATAATTTTGACTAACAAAGAGAGAGTATCCAATGACTATGGGCCTTTACAGACTGCCAGAAATAATCCATCTTGAGACCACTTTAACTGTCCTGGCTCAATCCTAGGGAATCATGGGAACTGTAGTTTTTTTCTGAGACATTGAGCCTTCTCTGCCAGAGAGCTCTGGTGCCACAATAAACTACAGTTCCAATGATTCCCTAGCACTGAGCCAGGACAGTTAAAGTGGCCTCAAACTAGATTATTTCTGGCAGTCTGTAAAGGCCCTATGTCTGGAATTAGATTTGTAATTAAATGCACTTCTTAAAAATTCAAAATTTGTCCATTTTTTTAAAATGCAAATTTTGAATTTTTGATCAAACGAGCAAGTTTATGTTTAGATATCTCTTCCTTGGTCTCTTCCATTGTATAGTATCAAATGTCATAAGATCTAGAAACTATCAGATCCAAAATACCAGTTGACATCTCTCAGAACCTGACAATAGTACTGCACTGCAGAATTGACCAATGAGAAATACATGGTTTTAGCTCATGTCATGGATCACTGGGAGACAATCAGCAGATAGGGAGACCTGAGGGCTTCTCACACTGCACAGTTATAGCATTACAACTCCACTTTAACTGCCATGGTACCAACCTATGGAATCCTAGAATTTCAGAATAGGCAGGAACATTTAGATTTATCAGCTAGAGAGCATTGTCAGATCTCATGAGTCCAATGACAGTTGGTGACTTCCATGTCAGCAGGATGGTGAAAGCACTCCAGATCCTAATCCAAGCTTTGATAGAGATATCCAGTGTGTTGAATGCTATCCCTAAAACAGGTCGAGCACTTGGACAATTCCTTGAAATTCTGGAATAAAACTCACACAGATCCACCATTTGACTGACATGAAAGCAGTTATGATTTAAGCTCAATAAATATGAATTGCAGATAGACTTTGATGTGTTAGGTAGGTAGCTGCTTCTTGCCAGAGTCTGCACACATTATGCTAGCAGGGAAGGGCGGAGAGAGCCTGGATCCCCCCATAGAATAACAGTAAGACCATGTTTTGACCTGCCAAGAGATGTCTCCTTTATTCCAGGTGACAGCCTCCAAGTTATGAAAGTGTTAAATATAGGCAAAAGAGGCAAAGCCAGAGAGAGACCCTGATAAAGGACCCTCTGGGAGGCAGGGAGAGACAGCCTCCAGAGGATCTCCTTCATTTTAAATTCTCAACATGGCCCCTTTAATCAAGAACCCACTTCCCTTACATTCTGCTGCTCTGATATTCAGCCATCCAGCTTGCCTGGACTCTTTTTCTCATTGGAGGATGAAAAAATGGGGGGGTGTCTTAGTCTGTAATTCTTTAGGATTAGCTGCACCCCTCCAGCCACCCTTAGATTGGTCAGTAGTAGGGTTTCAGCACCTGTCTCATCTTTCCCCCATTTTCCATTAGGAAATAGTTTGTACTGAGCACAGACTGTCTGGTAGGACTTAATAAAGAAGTAGTTGTTTGTGCTTGTCCTTAGCCTAATTTTCTTTTCTTTTCTTTTCTTTTTCTTTGGAGCTATTCTGGTTAATTGTCCATTAGCCTATAAGGTTCCATAGAAAGTTGGTGCCTGGGAGAACTTTACTGGAGAACCAGTAAACCCAGCACACTGCTCTCATCAAAGCAATCAGCAACTGCTGCATAACTGAGTGGTAAAAGCATTCCATCTGTTGCCTCTGTAATGTACTGAGTGAACAGCTGAATCACGGATGAGCCACTGATGGTATAAACTCTGTTGATACCAAATTCAATATGAAATATATACATTTGAAACAGATGTGGTTCCCCACCCCTATCTCTTTATGGAAGGATTGAAGGTTCATTGTTCTTTATCAGTTAACTTGCATCTTGCTGGAGTGCCTTCTTGTTTACTATTTTGGTTACATAAGCTTCCTAAGGTTGTAAATAGTTGTATTGTCCAGTAGGCAGGTTAACATCAACACTCCCCTTAAGTATCTCTTAAGTTTTGGAGTTTCAGGATATTTTATAATGAGAGAATAAGCAGACAGCTTTATTATCTTTTGTGAGATTTATTGAAGCAAACACTTCAAATGTACATTTATATACTTCCTTCACAAAATATCATTATATTATATGATATCGCATTCCCTAGGCACATTCTTATACAGGCTGCACAATTAGTTTATCTTAGATATTATAGTCTTAAAATAACATATCATTATATAGTATGCTACAATTATAGAAGCACTATATATCTTATAAGAAAAAGATATAGACTTATAAATATAGCATAATCAACCTTTTCCATATATGCAGAGAAAAATAATTTTCTCTTTGAGCCAGCATTGTATGGTATGCTGCACAGACCAGAAACCACAAAGGCAGCAGCTGCATGAAGCCATTGGCACAAACATTGGAAGCAGTCATGGACTGCTTAATTTTTCTATGTGGGTTAACATGACTTTTCTACTATGGCTGGTACTTCCTATCTCTTCTTCAGCCAATCACTTTAGTGCATTTTTTTCATCAGCCAGTTAAGTTTATAAACTGTTATTATTTATTTTATCTGTTCAACTCAACCACTGTATATAAAGAGATCCCAGAATTAGAGACCACTAAACTCTTCATTTGGCTTTCTGCCAACAAGCACAATTAAGCTTAATGATGCTGATGGATTACAGCTGTTCAAATTCTCACTTTTTAAAAATAACTCACTGGGATTGTGTTGTAGATATTGCTATTATCTTGTTTTCAATTACATGGGCACCATGCCCTGAAAGCAGTGAAACGTAGGGTCTCTGCAGACTGGCCCAAAGGGCCGGCCTGGAAGCAGAGATGGGGAGGGGCAGCCGCACACCGGCTGCCCCAACCCCAGCATGGTGCACACTGTCAGGACAGCCTCCCAGCACAGCATCCTGATGTGCTGCACCAGAAGGGGTGCTAAAGAACCGTGCGCCGGCTCTTAGGGCACCCTTTTGCAACCCCTGAAAGGAGTGGCATTTTGCCATTTTTTCAGGGGTGGCAAAAGGGAGGATTGGGGCTGCAGCATGGGGTACCCATGGCCTCAATCTGCAGCTAGCAGGGGCAGCCCAGAGCTGCCCATCTGCAGCCCCCCATAGTTTTTTCTGAATAGAACTAATGCTCTTAACCCTACACCTCACCACCCATTAACATTGGGGGGTTGCAGACTGCCAGAAATAGTGCAAATTGAGTCCACTTTTAGGGTTAGGGTTAGGGTTAAGGAATTGTGGGAACTGTATTTTATTGTGGCACCAGAACTCTCTGACAGAGAAGGCTCAATGTCTCAGAAAAAAAACCAATTCCCATGATTCCCTAGCACTAACCCTAACCCTAAAAGTGGACTCAATTTGCACTATTTCTGGCAGTCTGCAACCCCCCATTGTTCATGTATTTTTAACTTTATCACACTTTACTGTTAATATGGCCTGAAACTGGCGAAATCTACCAGCCAGCCTATATCAAATTACCTGGAAATTTTTATCCTATTCCTGTTTAAGATATAAATCTATGCAATTTACATAGGTGTCTGATCAAGATGTCTGGAAGCTAGCTGATAATGTGATATAGAGAAGATGCTTGACTGAACAAGAAAAGTGGCTCCAAATTCTATTGGAGTAGAGTTGTGGGCTTGCCCACACATCAAACCCATGGTGGCCTCACTTTTGTGTTTGTTTGTTTGTCTTAGCTGGCTTTAGCCATGCAGCTAAAGGCTGAGAGTGCTACATGAAAAACAAAACTGCACACAAGACAGATTTGGGCAATTGATCATGACTGATTAAAAAAAACTGTGGCTGAGACCAAGTACCCAACGTTCATGTGCATTAAATCTAGCTTATAATAGTTTATTCAAGCATCATCTTAAAAGTCAAGCCTAGCAGATGCATATTCAACACATCACACATTCATCTCCATGATCAAAGAGAACAGTCATCTTGAGATTACCATTCCGTGCGAGGATGTCATCAAACTTTGTTGTCCCTTGCATAAGAACACATCAACATTGTTGATATTTGTATTGTATGTATTTTACAAAGAATATAGGGTTAAAGAAAAGATAGTGAAGGTAAGCTAATGAAAGTAGCTGCAAGACAAGGGATTCAAACTGAGTCACAAGAAACACTGAATCACTCTGTGTCAGCTTGTTAACTGCTATAAAAAGGTTGTGTCTCAAGAGTGTGGCAGTGTGGAAGGGAGGAATGAAGAGATGTGAAAGAATTTAGGAGTTTATGTTGCTGTGAAAATGAAGACTTTGAGGAAGTTCTGCATGGACGAATGCTTAAGGATGGATGACTCAGGGACTATGGTTTCTTCTATGCAACTAAAGAATCTATGGAGCTAAAGGACTAAATTTAAAGGACTAAACAGTTTGTAATGGACACATGTAAGAGAAATAGACTATTTCAGCATTGTGTATGTACTGAATACATGGGTGCTCTGCTGTTGCTAGCTGTGAAGTAAATATACTCATCTTCATTGTAATCCATATGAAAGAATAAATTCTCTCTGTCTTCCACTGCACAAACCCAGTGTAGTGTAGTGGTTTTGTGTTGAACTATGACTCTGGAGACCAGGGTTCATTTCCAACCCTACTGGTTGATCTTGGGCAAGTTACACACTCTCAACCCCAGAGAATCCTACAACCTTCCACTTCCCATTCTCACTCATCTATTTGACTTCTTTTCTTCCTTGCCCTTCTCTTATCTGGCTGTGGTAGTCGTAGCAGAGGTGGCAGGTGTTATTGTTATATTTATTTGGGTCTTTCCCCCCCAAAAAAAAGAGATTCAAAGTGTCTCACCATTTAAAAGAACAATGCAATTAGAAACATACAAAAAGTGAACATAAATAGAATTAAGAGCCCTGGTGGTGCGGTGGTTAAATGCCTGTACTGCAGCGACTCACTCATAGACCACAAGGTTGTGAGTTCAATACTAGCCAGGGCTCAGGCTAAACTCAGGCCTGCATCCTTCCGAGATCGCTAAAATGAGTACCCAACTGTTGGGGGGCAATGAGCTTACAGTTGTAAACCACTTAGACATCCCATAGCATGATATGAAGTGGTATATAAATGAAGCTGCTAAACTATTCACAATATTAAAACAATTTAAATCTTAAAGTTAAAAGAAATTCAATCTTAAAGAGATAAAAAGCTATTAAAAACAGCTCAGTTGAAACAATACAACACCCCATAGCCTGTTCTTGAAGAAACTTTATATTTTAAAAGCCTGTCAGAATAAAAAGGGCTTTAGGGTGTTGATGGAAGGACAAAAAGAAGGGGGCCATTCTAGTCTCCCAGGAGAAAGAATTCCAGAGTCTAGGGGAAGCCACCAAGAAGGTTATCTCTCATGTCCCCACCAACCCTGCTTTTTTTTTTTTTTTTTTTTTTTTTTTTTAGGGTGGGGGGAATGGAGAGAAGGGCCTCTCCTGATGATTTGAGGCCCTGGGCAGGCTCATATAGAGAGATACAGAGGCTCTGCCAGGGAACGGAAGGGGCAGCCAGACGCCGGACGCCCAAACCCCTTCCTGAGGACATCATCAGTACACTGTATCAAAAGAGAGGCAGAAGAGGTGCACGCCACCTCTTCCAGCACCCTTTCTGGTGCTTCAGGAAGTAGTGCTATTTTAATGCTCCTTCCAGGGCCAGCAGAAGAGTGGATTGGGGCTGAGGCATGGGGCAGCCTCGGCCCCAATCCTCCGCTCCTCAGGGCGGCCCACGGCCACCCATCTGCAAAGGCCCACAGTCTGCAAGATAGCCTGGGTCTGAGCTATATGAGGCTTTATAGGGGAGAGCAAGAACCTTTGAATTGTGCCCTGAAACAAACTGGACAGCTAGTGGAGCTGTTGTAACAGGGGCATGATGGTCTCTGTAACCTGCCCCAGTTAACAGTCAGGCTGCAGCTCTTTGGACCAGATGAAGTTTATGAACATTTTTCCAAGGCAGCACCAAGTAGAGCATGTTACATTAGTTCAAAAGAGACATAACTAATCTGGCCAGATCCAGCATCTCAAGGAATGGAAGCAGTTGCCACACTTTTAAATATGCAAAAGTACTTCTGACCACCATAGAAAGCTGGGCCTCCATGTTCAAAGCTGAGCCCAAAAGTACATCCAAACTGTGAACCTATGTCTTCGGGTGAGTATAACCCCATCAGTCCACGCTACCAATGATTTACATGAGACCACAATTGTACTTGAAAAGGACTCCAAATTTGGTTTGGAACTACAGTTGGCCCTCCATTTTTGCAAGGGATCTATTCCAGACCCTCCCACCTCCCCTTGAAAATGAAGATCGTAAATATTCAAGCCCCATAGGCTTGAATGGGGTGCACCCCATTGATTTAAATGGAGGTCACCCCTCTGTGAATATGTAAAAGTCTGCGACAACAGAGGGGCGACTGTAATATTATGGACAAGTCTACATAGGGACCGCAAAATGCAGTGTTCAAGTGAGAACCAAGGAACACGACAGACACTGCAGCCTGGGCCAGCCTGAAAAATCAACAGTAGCAGAACATGTTATAAACCAACCTGGGCACAAATTGCTATTTGAAAATACTGAAATTCTGGACCATGCCATCAACTATCAGGGCAGAATGCACAGGGAAGCCATTGAAATCCACAAACACCTGGACAATTTAAACAGGAAAGATGAAACCTTGAAAGTAAACAAAGTTTGGCTGCCAGTCCTCAAAACACCAAAGTCAGGATTCAGCAAATGCAAACGAACTTCACCCAGGGTCAAGGGGTTTCCCAGCAGACAATGGACCATTAATTAAATTATTAAATAGACACTAATCCTCCTTGCATATCCCTCCCAGAGGCCTTGCCTCAACAGAACAATACACAGATTTACATGTTAATCCTCTCAACCAAGGGTCACACAGTATATATACCCTACACACCTCCATGACACCATTCTCTGAAGATGCCAGCCACAGATGCAGGCAAAACGTCAGGAATACATTCTTCTAGAACATGGCCTCACAGCCCGAAAAACCCACAAAAACCTATGTAATATAGTTATTTTTCAGCCTTAAAATGATTCACTTAGTTCAGGCAAGAGGTGGGCACACTGCAGTCCTTCATGTGGCTGGATTGCAATTCTCATCATATATCACTGCTGATTACACTGGCTTAATGTGACAACATGTGGACTTTAAGTAGCAGTCAGTATTGGTTAACAATTTCTTCAGTTATTCAGTGCTTTGACAACATTCTAACACTGTGCGCATTTTAAATCCATCTAAATCCGTCTTTGCATTTTAGAATCTCTTCTAGTTCTTTCTTAGCCACCCTCCCCATTCTTAATATTCTTATGATTTCCTGGCTGCAGTCCCCATTCCGATCAATATTTTATCTCAGACATGAGAACTCTTTTACTATTTCTATTTCCTCATTGTCTAGTTTGAATGCATGTAAGTTCTCTGTGGTCATTACTTTTGTTTTCTTTATGTTCAAAAGTAAACCTGCCTTTGCACTTTCTTCTTTGATCTTCAGTAGTTGCTCTAGGTCTATGAAACTCTCTGTTAGTATTATGGTGTCATCAGCATATCTCAGATTGTTGATATTTCTTCCTCCTGTTTTCATTCCTCCCTCTTCCATGTCCAAGCCTGCTTTCCTTACAATATGTTCTGCATATAAGTTGAATAGGTAGGGTGATAAGATGCAAAGGCAGTTAACAAAAACAACCAATCCATCATGCCTATACCAGCTATTGACAGAAACAGGAATTTAAACAAGCAAATAAAAACAAAAACTGGTTCAGATTTACAAAACAAGGGGAAAGATAGCAAAAGTAATTTTGATTCTGCTATAAAAATAATTTACAGCTTTATTGTCAGCTGTCAAAAACATATGCTGAACATTTGTGAAGAATACTAGGCCTAGTATTGCCCAAAGGCTATGTTTGCTTGCCTCCAAAGCAGCTGAGGCCCAGTCCACCAAAGAGTACTTAAAAGAGATTTTGAGAAATCCTGAGTTATGCATGGCTGAACAGAGCCCCAAAGCACCATTCAGTATTCTAGAATAATTCTGTGTCAACATGTTCATTTCAGAAAATATGCAAACTGTTCTTCTTGGTCCAACTTCCATTGGCAAAATGGCATGCAAACATCTGGTGTCCCTATATATATTGTGAAACCAACAATTGGGAAAGTTACTTTTTTTTACTACAACTTCTAGAAACTCCTAGATAACATGGCCAAAAATGTAGTCCACAAGATAAATTTTTCTCTGGTGGATTACTTGTTCGGTACAGGGCTTGGCAAATCAAATAATTCCCCCATTACTACCACACAAAATGGAAAATAATGCAGTGAAATCTTTCTTAACCTTTCCAAAGTTGTCACTTATCTAAGGTCCATTACTTTTGTTATACTTGCCAGCAAGTGGGTGCAGACCAACTGATGCCCGCACACAAGTGATGGAGGGAAATGTGGAAAGAAATGACATTTCTAATGACCAATGGTACATTAGTCATTCAGAGCTGCCATAACTGTGGTCCAAAAATCAGAGCTAATATGGGGAACTAGAGAGGAAAATACTAGGCATTTTAAATGGAGAAACATTCAGACTCTGAATAATATTTTCAATAAGCAAAAGAAAATCTAAAATTCTGCTTGTAAATTCCATTAAGACAGCTGCAGTCCTATATCTTAACCTATGCATAAAATGTATTGAATTTAGATCCAAAACACACTGCAAAAATAATCCAGTTCAAGATCTCTTTAACTGTCCTTCCTGGCTCAATGCTTGGGAATTCTGGGAACTGTAGTTTTGTGAGACATTTAGCCTTCTCTGTCAGAGAGCTCTGATGCCACAATAAACTACCATTTCCAGAATCCCCTAGCACTGAGCCAGGGCAATTAAAGCAGTCTTGAACTGGATTATTGCTGCAGTGTTTTTTAGATCGCACTTCCCTTCTGACATGTAGATGTCATTGTGTGGTGGCACAGTGGTTAAATGCCTGTACTGCAGCCACTCACTCATAAACCACAAGGTTGCGAGTTCAATACCAGCCAGGGCTGAGGCTCGACTCAGGCCTGCATCCTTCCGAGGTCACTAAAATGAGTACCCAGCTTGTTGGGGGGCAATCAGTTCACAGTTGTAAACCGCTTAGACACCCCATAGCGTGGTATGAAGCGGTATATAAATGAAGCTGCTTGGCTTTGATTGTTCCATAAAACCCAATCAATCTATCATTTATCTTTGACATCTAGATAATATTGTGTTTGCTGACCAACCCCAGAAACAATGAGACAAGACACAATAATGAAACAAATACCAAAACATGAGTTGAAATTGGGCTATTTTATTAACTTGACCTATTTATTGATTTCTTAAGAGAACTGCAACTAAGGGAGGTGTAACCTAATGTGGGAGCAGCTAAAGCTGGTGGTCTTTCCCCCAGACCACCTCTGCAGCTTTCCCGGGGTGATCACACCTGAGCCCCAAAGAGATCCCAAATGCTGGGTTGCTCTCCAGCTGGCCCACATCAGGAAGACCAACCAGAAAGTCCCTCTCCCAATCCCCAATGATTAAAGAGATGCTTTATCCTTCAGGCCAGCTTGAAAGGCTATCTCTTTCCCCACCTCCCATATCCCAAAACCTAAGGAGGTAGTTTCATAGACCTCCCTTCCACCAAAATGGTGACCTAGTGCTCTCTGAACTATAAATCTCTCTCCATTTTGCCATAGATAAGGGGCAAGCGTCGGCTTAGCCCCCTTCTCCTACTAAGCCATAAAGACACCCCGAATCCCTTATTCAGCTCTCAAGAAAAGAAAATTAACTAAGGGCCTTTACAGACTGCCAGAAATAATGCAGCTTGTGGCTCAGTGCTAGGGAATGATGGGAACAGTAGTTTTTTCTGATACATTGAGCCTTCTCTGTCAGAGAGTTCTGGTGCCACAATAAACTACAGTCCCCATGATTCCCTAGTACTGAGCCAGGACAGTTAAAGTGGACTCAAGCTGCATTATTTCTGGCAGTCTGTAAAGGCCCTAAGTCTGATAAGTAAATATCATCAGTCCAGTAAAGGTCTGGCCTCTGAAAATTAATTTGAGGGTATGACAAATAATGGTCCAGTCACTGGACATTTCTATTAGCCCAACGTTGGGCACCATTGATCAAATGTGGTTCATCTTTGCCATTCCAAACTTGGCAGGAAATACTGTGAACCACAGAATGCCAACCGAGTCAAGTTTGCTTAATAACTGAAAATCACTCAGGCTTGTAAAATCAACACCTTGGCCTTAAGCAATCTCTGATGATTGTCACCCAGGTAAATAACAAGAACATTAGAAGGAGGCTGTCAGCACTCCTCAAACCATAATGGCACCAAGCCTTGACAGTAGAGTCCCCACTTTCAAGCCACTCTAGAAGGACACCATCACTCCAAGCAAGTCGGTCTTGAAGTGGCTCATATGGGCCTGACAGGCCACCCAGCAAAACATGCTGAGGCTGCAGATCAAAATGCAAAGTCTCACCGGCAATGATCTAAAATCTGAAAACAAAGAAGACATCTTAACAAACCAGTTTGTTGGACATGTGATTAGCTAGAGACCTCTCATCCCATCTGTTTAACAGCAAGTGAATCAGAGTCATAGAAGCAACAGTTGAAGCAGCACCTATATGGAAAGAAAGAGTGCCGAACTTCATGTTTGCAATGTCAAGCTGTCAAATCTTTGGAAGTAGTCTTCTAAAAGTGATATTTAATCAGTGGTGTAACATTGTTATAAATAAATAAAAGTCTTGGGTTGGCCCCCTCAACATGTGTGTATTTCTATAAGGCCCTCACAGGACAAATGCTCACATCAACACAAACCCGAAATAAGAGATTTTATTTGTTGTGTTGGTCTATCTTAGATGGGCAAATAATAATGAGAACTGACCGAAGGTTTGACCATAGGTTAAAATGTCCAATTAGATGTATCTCATTTAGAGAATAAAAATGAACTCACTAAACGTTATAGCTCCAAAACATGCCATCAATAAAGTGACATGAAAAAATAGGGACTCATATGGCGATATGCAAATATCAGACCATAATTGTAGTAAGCCTTTAATATCAAGTAAGGGCATCTGAGAATCTAAAACTTCTCTTTTTGAAGTCACTGAATTAAAAGTCACTGTGGCTAAGTTACTGTGTTAAAATTGGACTGAATGGTTAACCAACCCTGCCAGACATATTGTCATGGCCACAACAATATGAAAATTCTAAAAAGTTAGATCAGTAGTTAACCTGGACTGTATCCAAGCTTAAGGCCACAATTAGGCACACCATAGTCTACCAAATTAGACTCCAAATCTCACACAGCCAGCCACATCAGATGAAACTTGTAACACTTTTGTAAGCTTAAACTCATCACATAAAATGAAACACCATTAAATTAAAGTAAAATTGTAACCAAATTTGTAAATCATTAGTAATATCAAACATAAGCTGAATCTTATAATGCAGCTTAGTCACTCCACCAGTTGTATTAAAGAGATGTCTAGGCTATCACTCATTAGTAAAATTTAAATGTTGTATGAGTTCTTGGCAAAGCCATATATAAAACTGAACAGCCCATAGGAAGAGCTTGATCCATATAAAATTTATCATAAAACCAAAAACTTAACATTTAAAATCTGCAAGGTGAACCGGCAGCAAACAGAAAGCCGACTCGATGTTGCATTTTGGTACTTTAGCTCCAAACTATGTCAGAACACCTGTCTAATTGTATTGTCAAACAATGTATAATCTTATAAAGTTCATGGGGTATAAAATCCTTAAACCTATATGTGTGTGTGACAAAGGGTGAATAATGGGCCTCTGCGGCATCCTCAAGGCAGGGATGGGGAGGGCAGCTGCACGCTGGCCACTGCAACCCCTCCCTGAGGACGTCCTGACACCACGCGCCGCTACACACAATGCACGGCATCAGAACATCCTCCCAGCGCAGTGTCTTGACGCACTGCACTGGAAGGGGTATAGAAGAGCCAGATGGCAGCTCTTGGGGCATCCTTTTTGCCAGCTTTGAAAGGAACGGCATTTTGCCGCTCTTTTCCAGGCTGGCAAAAGGGAGGATTGGGGCTGAGGCATGGGGCAGCCTTGGCCCCAATCCTCCACTTCCCAGGGTGGCCCATTTACATCCCCCCAATGTGAAGCTCTCTTGATGTTGTTGGGACTAACCCCTGCAGTGAAAGTCTTAAATCGAGAACTGGGGGGAAATAAGCAGACTAAGAACTATACCTTAGCAACTTGTTTGGCAATATTTGTCTCTTATGATGTGAGTACACAAAGCAGACACAAAAGAAACTTTTAAAAACAACTAATGGTCAGCCTGTCCCTGAGGCTGAGAGAGTGTAACTTGTCCAAGACCCCAGTAAATAAGAGGTGAGAGTGATTGAGAATGAAGTCAGGAGTCAATAAAAGATACTTTGTATTGTACCCAAACCACAATCTGGAACCTCAGGTCACTCTGAGAGACTAAGGGGGGATGCAGACAGGCAGCCCTGGGCCACCCTGGGAAGCAGCAGATTTAGGCCGAGGCTGCCCCATGCCTCAGTCCCAATCCACCCTTTTCCTGGCCCTGAAAGGAGTAGCAAAATGCCGGTCCTTTCAGAGCTGGCAAAAAGGACTCCAGAAGAGCCACCTACCCATGCAGCACGTCATGGGTACAAGACCCTGTACCAGAAGGACATCCTGATGGTGCGCGCTGTGCGTAACAGCCGCACCATGATGATGTCTTCGGGAAGGCATTGAGGCGGCTGCTATGTGGCTGTCTCTCCCCATCCCTGCTTCCAGGACTGTAGAGGCCCAAAGACCAGGGGAAAGAAGTCCCTAGAATAGGTTTTATAGCACCAATACCACTAAAACTTATCCAGACACAGAAGGCTAGATGCTTGAAAGGCAAGGCTCAACCACTGGGAACATTAAAGAAAAAACACAGGAGGAGGGGAAGCAAACAGAGGCCTTCCAAATTAAAAAGGGGAGTCAGTTGGGAATCAAGCCAAAGAACCCAAAAAACAGGGAAAGAAATTCTCAAGCCAGGCTCCACAACACCAAGCCACCAAAAATTATTCAAAACAAAAAGGCTGGAAACCCAAAAGGCAGACCATAACCAGAAAAAGATCAAACCCAAACAAAATAGCCAAGCCTGGCAAAAAAAAAAAAAAACTCAGTGCAAAGGATGCCTAAGAGTGTACAGTGCCAAGCAAAGCCACACCTGAAGGTGGGTGAGCTGGGGTGGGGGGACATAGAAAGCCTTCCCTGAAAAACAGGTAAATTAAACAAAAGGGAACTGGGGGAGGGGGAACAGCAGGAGGGGCAAAAACCCAAAGAGCAAAGGCAGCAATAAACATCACAGTTTAAACAACCATGTAAACCAAAACTTAGCCAAGGAAATCCAGGAGCTCATCCAATCTGCTTCTGTCTCCATTGATTGCCTGAGACAGAATGGAGAGCTGTGTAGAAGTAGGGCTCAAATCACCTCTGCCATGGCTCAATTTAAACTTGTCCCCCTGTTCCAGGGAGGCCAAAAAACTTCACATCATCCCCCAATGTCTCTGTTGTGGAGATGATGTAGATTCTTACTTTAACCAAAAAATCCAAAACTCACCAAAAATACTGAGCAAGGTGAGTAAAGGGATGAGCTACAACATTTGATTGTCCTGATGCATGACATGTACTCAGGAAAAGAGGCTACTGTCCAGACAGAATACAGAGAATCAGAATGGTTTCTAATTGGCAAGAGCAGGGGTCGGCAACCTTTTTGGGTCGGCACCACTTCCACCACCATGGCGCACTCCCAGGAGGGCTCCCTCAACTGCATCGGGCCTCGGAGAGGCCCCCAGGAGGGCTCCCTTGACCAAGCCGGGCCTCGGAGAGGCCCAGCGCAGCCGCAGGAGTCCCCCAGGAGGGCTCCCTGGACTACGCCAGGCCTCAGAGAGGCCCAGCGCAGCCACGGGGGTCCTCTGGGGCAACATTTTGTGTTCCAAAATGGCACCTGGAGTCTTGTGCGACCTTTCCCATTGTGGGGCAGGATGGGAAAGGTAGCGTGAGACTCCGAGCACCATTTTGGAACACATTTTGGACCCCGTGGCTGCGAAAGGTGGCGGCGGCGGCAGGACCGGGCAGGGGGCGGTTGGCAGGCCTTGGCGGGCCGGATGCGGCCCGCAGGCCATAGGCTGCCAACCCCTGGGCAAGGGGATAAAGCAAGATTGCATTCTGTCACCCTCTCTGTTTAACTTTTATTCTGAACATATCATGCCTCTGTGAAAATTGGAGGAAGGAACATCAAAAATATAAGATTTGGCTTATACTGGCTTAACCGTTATGTGGCTAAGCATTTCTCTAAAATGGGCATCTTTTTAGTGGAGCATGGTATTAAACTAGACCGACCGCAGTTGTACAGGGGGGATGGGGTCCAACTCTCTCCAGAGGGATCGGAGATGTATGTCACAGCACTCTCCGACCAAATTCTAAAAGTGGTCTGCGGGGGGGGGGGGAGGGAATGCCTAGCTAGGCTAGCCCCCTCTTGTGACGGGTAATGACCCCCACCCCACAGGAAAATTTAATCTGGCTATTTAAATTCATTGGGGAAATTGGCATAAAGCAAATTTAAAGGAAATGACATATGCAGTTAAATGCATGACGTCATCAATGACAAAATATGACATCATTTCCGGGGGGAGGGGTTTGTAAATTTGTTGATATTATTGCTTACTTGTTTTGTCACGTGCGGTGAAGGACCACCCACTTGGGAGTTACACCTTCACTTACACACGTGACAAATTTGTTAATGTTTATTGTTTTTTTAATAGACCCTGTACAGCTAAATAAAAGTTATGGTCTGTTTAAACCCCAAAAGAGGCATCTCGTGTCCTTTGTGCCAGTGCAATACACTTAGACTTGGATTATCTATGTCCAAACTAACTAAAGAAAAGTTTAGGTAAACGGAAGAGTTCCAGTGAGTTTAAAATTTTAACTTTCCATGGACCCTAGATATTTCTCAGGTCACATGGTCTGGATGCTTAGATACCCAGTATTTGTTGATGGTTTAGTTAGAAAAATAGAGAATAACCCCACACCGATGCCATTCTGATGCCTTGCACTGTTACGCATGGCGTCAGGATGGCCTTCCAGTGCAGTGTTTTGATGTGCTGCACTGGAAAGGGCGCTAAACAACCACGCGTTGGCTCTTTGGGCAGCCTTTTGCCTCCCCTGAAAGGAGCGGCATTTTGCCGCTCTTTCAGGGGTGGCAAAAGGGAGGATTGGGGCTGTGGTGTGCAGTTGCCGTGGTCCCAATCCACGGCTAGTAGGGACGGTCCAGAGCCACCCATCTGCATAGCCCCTTAGTGAATCTCTTTTAGCAGAGTTTAAAATAGCATTGAAGCAGTGACACATAAACAGGAAATTACCACAAGCATCAGCTCCTAGAAAGACTACATGCATCCTAATTATCACAGAGTCTCAGCACTCAAAAAGTTGCTATAGCCAACATTTATGACTATGCAATACAATAGATAGGTAACTAAATGGGGAAACTTGATCTAAAGAATTCAGGATGAGTTTATAAATGCAGGGTGGCCCTATGCTATCTAAAATTCACAATTGCTCCAACAGCAGTAAAGAAAGGGTAAGAGAAAATGCTTGATTTTCCCAAAGTACTCAGTGACTGTACAATATTAATATAGATTTTCTCCAGAATGTAGACTAGGAAGGTTTGTACTCACCCATCTTTAAACACATCCATATTCCTAGTGATTATTTTTAAAAGGAATCCCTTTCTTGGATAGTGTGCTTGACTAATACAATATCCAAATCACAAGAGCCCAGGAATAACTGGATTTCATTTGTTGTTCCATTTGAACAAACTAAAGATTATGAAGAATTAATGAAATCCAGTCTTCCCACTGGAACAGTAATGCCAGCATGCCTAACTTAACTGGCAACTGAGAGCATTATTATCAAGGACTTGGCACAGCAAAAAGAATTCTCCTTTCTTCTATGATAATCTATTCAACAGGATTAATAGGCAATGTCCTCATTGTGTTTACTATCATTAGGTAAGGCATGTGTCTTAGAAGAACCATGTTGCTGTAGGCAAACATCCAGCAGAGAGCGATAATCTAAAGATCTCTTTAAGGATTGTGCATTCAGTTGAAAGTATTGCCTCAAACACTGGGTTGTGTCTGAAACTGCTTTGTATTTTGAGCATGACTTATCTCATGGCCCAAAACTCTTCTACTTCAACAGAGTAAATAAATGCAGACTTGCCTTATGAACCAATTTAATACATAATCAAGGCTTCAATACTTACACTTATTTCTCAATGCATAGAAAAGGAATCTTTGGACTGCAACTCCCAAAATTCCCCAAACAGTATGGCCAATGGCTAGAGGTTCAAAAAAGAAATTTTTGCAAAGTCTGTAACTTCTACATTTGCTTCTTATAAATTGTTTTCTAATCTGAGGAACTCAAGACAGAACCTATTGTACTGTTTGACCACTACCTTATGCAATTTCCCATTTATTTAAAAACTGCTTTTATATCCTTTGTGTGTTTATATGCCTTTAACTTGCCTGTCAACTTATGATGACCCCATGAATTTCATAGGGTTTTCTTAGGCAAAGAATACTCAGAGGTGGTTTTGCCAATTCCATCCTGTGAAATAAAGCCTACATCTTCTGGTATTCATTGGCAGTCTCACATCCAAGTACTAACCAAGGCTGACCCTACTTAGCTTCCAAGATCAGCTTGGTGTCTTTTATGGTAATTAGGCCCTTTACTGAGAGGAAAAAGAAGAGAATACACAAATTCTGCATTAAAGTGGTTGCTGCTATAATGGAAGTCTGCTTGTCCAATTTTGTCTTAAATTGGCTTCAGAAATAGAAACTGTGGAATATGTGGGTTGTTTTAGGATGATACATGATACCAGCAATGTTTCTCTTATTCTATCAAGGGGAAGGAGGGAGAAAGGGGTTGATATTAACTTGGAAAATGAGGACATATGTGATGTTCATAAAGATATTAAATGTGTCATAATTTTTCATTTTGTTTAGTTGTGAGTATAAATAAAAAAAATTAAGTCATCTCATTTCATGTCTTGTCACCATTTTTCTTACCAAATGGTAAGAGGAGGATAGATACCGTATCCTCCAATATTTCACAGATTAAAACCAGTACACATGTAGACAAACATCAGAGTGTGATCAAATTTTTTTAAAAAAAACTATTAATGAGGAAGAACACACAAGCTACCAGAATCCCTGAGCCACCATGAACGCTGCTGGCTTAGATATTCTGGGAGTTATAGTCCATAGCTATAGTTTTCAAAGCTCTCATTAAACCATAATCTTCAGAGGCATAGTAGCTTAAGGAGTGATTTGAAGAAAGAAACAGAAGTGGCATCATAGGAGGACCAAAATATGCTTCCATTTAAATATCCAGCTCTATGTTCTGATTTCCCAAGAACTGTCCACTCTGGCAAAATGCATGGACATATCCATCAGCCCTCATTCTGTTACCTTTTTATAATAAGAAATGTTGCCCTGAAAGATTCAGCCTGGGAACCTATTTCATTTTTAATGCAAAAATAGCTGCATGAAGCTGGTTTACTAGAGATCACATAACTGCTGTTGTTGTTGTCACTGGTTTTCCTCCAAAGCCAGAGACCACATTTGCATAGACAACACCAAAAGGGAAGAGAACAAACACACTAGTAACCTCCTATCCAAATGTTCCCATCAGCAATGCCAACAAGATTGTGTTGGAGAATTTTCACCAGATCTTTAATCCAATGAAGGGTTCAGGAAGAGAGAAAAATCATTATCTGAATGAAAGCATGAAACAATGAGCTGTTTCTTCAAGCTATAATTTGTTAGGCTATGTACTTGCTTTGTAACTTTTGCTAATTGGAGCTGAAAGTGATTATGTTGTAGCATAGCCCTGCAGATGGCATCTTTACCCAGTAGGCTTCTCAACCAAACATACATACCAGTACTGAATGTCTCCTTTGGCCACAGCCCTAACAGTTAAATTGCATCACTGCTGTTAAAGCAGCATTGTGAGCTTTGTAAGTGGGACAGACGTACACACCTTGGCTTCACTTGCTCTTAAGAACTTTGGGATATGCCTTTTAATATGAAGCATGCACTATGCCAGAGTGTTCATACTGTTGCTGTGAGCATACCCTACACCCCTCTCACTGGATATGGGTTTCATAATATCTAGCATCAGGCATGTTTTAAGGTCACTTTGACCTGTGAAAACTAGGAAGATGCATGTGGAAGGAGTCAAAATGATCTAAGAATATGTGAGAGACAATGGGACTCTGCAGACCGGCCCAAAGGCCTGGCCTGGAGGCAGAGATGGGGTGGGGTAGTGTCCTGATGTGCTGCGCTGGAAGGGACGAAGAAGACCCACGTGCTAGCTCTTAGAGTGCCCTTTTGCCACCCCTGAAAGGAGCAGCATTTTGCCACTCTTTTCAGGGCAGCAAAAGGAAGGATCGGGGCCACGGCATGGGGTAGCCATTGCCCCAATCCACTTTCTTCCCGGGGTGGCCCAGAGCCGCCTGTCTGCAGCCCCCCCTCCCCAGATTGTATTAAAATAAACTCTAAATGGGTTTTCTGATAACTCCTTTACACACACACCTGGCTCTTCACATTTCCTCTTGCAATGGAGATAGTGAGTCCTATCAAAGAACACACCTTAGACATCACCTCATGCTGTTTTCCTATTCATCCTTCCTGTCTGACTATCGAGAGACTGTCTTGAATCCAATCAATGTTTTATCACTCCAGAGTTAAAGCCACTAGCTTTTCTGGATCCCATTTGTCAATTCCATGGGGAAACCATCAAAGACTTTGTCACACTGTGTGGTAATATCAAGCACCCCTTGAGGTTATGAAATAGGATATAAATATCAGCCCCAGACATAGCCATTTTATTCACAGACCAGGGCTCTGTTTAACACACCAAGGAATCTCTCTATGTAACCCTGAGACACTGTCTGAGCCACTTTCTGTTTTCCATGAATCTATCTTGAGGACTGATCATTATCACACCCTTTTAACTCCTGGTTCTTCTCTATCCAACCTTCCACACCTTTCTTTCTGATAGCCTTGTATGGTTCTTAAAGTTGCATTGGTTTTTGTATGTTTGTGTATACCTTTGTATATTTCTAAATAAAACCCTTATGTTCACTGAAACTGAAGCACTCTTTGCAGTTAATACTGCTATACATAGGTGGAAAGATTCCTGAAATTACCCTCCTCTCACAGGCCTCCTTTTGAGCTATAATTTTCCCCAAAATTAAAGGAGACACTGACACTGCTGGTGAGGAACCCCCAACATTCCCCCCTATATTTTAGGTTAACATTGCTGCTACATGAGCCTCTGTGATGTCCAGAGATAACATCTGTCAGGCCATTCCTCTTTCCCTGATCACAGGAACGATTGTCCTAAATCACATTCAGTCCCATCATGTCACCATTGTTGAGGCTGTCTAAGGATGGCAAGACTTGAGAGCTCAGCAACATCTAGATGGCCACAGGTTCCACAGATGCTGGTGGTGGAGGAAGGCTGCACTGGATCCACTCACCAGTCACTTGGAAGATCCACCACTGTGCCCAAAACTGTGATCAGCAATGTGTCAGCAGATTGATAGGGAAGCTACAAGCATTACTGATTAGTCCCCACTCTCTTGCCTCAGTTTGTTTCAGATCAAGCAAGAAAATGACTTCAGATATCTATATCTGCAATTTGGCTGTGGCTGATTTACTTCACATTGTTTGCATGCCCATCCTTATTCATCAGTGCACTCCAGGAAGAGAATGGATGTTTGGTAGTGTCCTGTGCACCCTCATTACATCATTAGATATATGTAACCAATTTTCATGCAGTGCAATTATGATGATCATGAGTTTGGAAAGGTGTATAATTTGATTTCATGATGTGTAATTTTTCCCCCATCACTGTGTTATGTTGCAAAAACAGATTTCACAAATGGATCTTTGTTAAGGAAATATGTCTGCTTCAATCAATTTTATTTAGGAGAAAATCCACTAGTTTCTAAATATTTTGGGAAGTAAGCCAATACAGGTGTGTTTGGCTGTAAGCAAGGAAGTACATCAAGTTTTGATTTATAATAAAATATTAGCAAACATAATTTTAAAGATCATAAATATATCAGTGCAAACATACAAAAAAAATGCAGAATGAAAGAGACTGATAAAAGTGTATAAGCCTAGGAAAACCATAAGTTCTTTGCCAAAAATACATCAATGGAACATCAATCAGGTTTCTCCGTGGGGGAAAGAGTTGAAAGTGGGTTAGGGTTCTAATATTCAAGCGCACCTGCACCAGTACATCCACGCCTGGAAGCATAGGGTGCTTTAAATTAAACCATGCATCGTAGGGCCCTTGCTCTAGATTGCTGACTCAATTTCTGCCACATGTGCAGTGGTGCATTTATGCAGCCATTTTAGATCTCTGGCACCCTTTTTCTGGTGCACCGGTGTCACTGCATGCATACACACATGCAAAGGTGTGCATCATTGCCGAAGAAGCAGAAAAAAGTGGCTCCTTTTAGGAGTGGCTTTTCCCGGCATACGGCGGCTAGAGGGCACTTCCCTGACAACTTCTAGTCATGCGTTGTCTAAACACCAGGCCTTCAAGTCATCCTCAAAGCGTCTCTTTTTGCCCATCTGCATAGCCCCTTATTCACCATAGCTGTGTTACTGACAGCTTGTTTCTGACATGGGTATCGCAGATCAGATGGCATAAAAGAATCATGGATTTCCATCAGCAGAAGTGGTTTGTGCCTAATCCTAATCCTCTCCAATTGTCACATCTTTGAGTTAGGATTGCAAATATTTTATGTGACACTGTTTGTAACACAAACCTCACAGTGTGCTTTAATTCATATAAATTCTTTGGAGCAATTATTGGGCTAGTATCTTCTCCTTGTCTAAGCCTCACAAACTGTGAGAGCACCGCCATTTTTCCAGATTCTGCTTTAAATTTACCCATCTGCTATTGGTAGTTTTACTTCTGAAATAATAATCAAATTATACAGGTCTTCATTAATTTATTGTACTGACAAGTCAACATTTGTCTACTTCTGGTTTCCCATTTCAAGACATAAAAACAAAGGGTTTTTAAATATTAAAAATCTTTACAAAAGTGCTAGTCCTATAATACACTATTAAAAACCTTGTACAATCAGTGTGGGTTTTTTAAAAAAATAATCATGCTAATTTGTCTGCCTGGATTTTGTTTTACAACTATATGCTCTGCTTAGCTATGATCCTCTACAGACCAGCCCAAAGGGCCAGCCTGGAGGCAGAGATGAGGAGGGGCAGCCACACACCAGCCACCCCAACCCCAGCCCGATGACGTCCTGATGCCACAGTGTTTTTACACACTGCGCCGGAAGGGGCACTAAAGAGCCACATGCCAGCTCTTAGAGTGCCCTTTTGCCGCCCCTGAAAGGATCGGCAAAAGGGAGGATTGGGGCTGCAGTGCACAGTTGCTGCAGCCTTGATCCGCAGCTAGCAGGGGCGGCCTGGAGCTGCCTGTCTGCATAGCCCCTATATCAACTTTCTCTTTCCCTTTGCTCTTGATACTAGTTTGCTACATCTCAATCTTATTTTGCACTTGGGAACTGTATCAACAGAATAAGCAAAGAGAATGGTAAAGCATTTTTAATGTGCAATGATAGTTTATGAGAGGTGGGAAGAGCCTCTTCACAGATGGAATGAGATCTCCCTTAGACTTTATGAGTCACAATGATATTGTTAATTTGCCCACCTGTGCTAAAATGTGAATTAGATTCAGAGTCAGGGTCATTCTTAGCGTAGACAGAGTTAAATATATGGAACTTCAGTTATTTGTAACTAAGGGCATGTCTGTATGGGCGAATTTTTTTATCTTGCCTCATTTTCACAATGAGCAGTCCAGACAATGTAGAGAATGATTTGGGCCAAATCCAGGCCTTTCCAGATAATCCATCTCAGGGCTTTAATCCAGGAAAAAAAGTGGGGATTTACTCTGAATTTGAGCAGAAAATCCAAATATTTGCATGGGGTGTGTGTATGCTCCATAGTGATGTTGGTGTGGAGCCAGAGTTGGAAGGAGGTTTTGGTGGGTGGGACTGGTTGGGTCTGGCAAGCCTGGTGTGTGTCACCATACTTTTCTACTTCAGTAGCCTTTGTAACTGGATTATGTAAAACTATATTAAGTGGTATGTACAGGACCCTGTGTCAATTTATAGGAGTTCCCTGCTCTTGTTCATATGAAAGTCTACATCTAAAGCATTTTGTGAACCTCTGTTTTAGCAAATATTTATCTTTAATGTTATGTTACTATTAAATGTTTATACGGCCATAGTGTTATTTTAATAATTTAATAAACAAAGCTGTTGCATTGTTTTGGTGCTTCATTGTTATGTACATAAACCACTCAGCAAGAGTACACAGTGGGGAAAATATTTCTTTACCTAATTCCTTATTCAAGTGTTCAAGGTGTGCGTACACATGAAGAAAGAGATTGTCTACATAGCCCCCTTCATAAACCCTGAAGTACATATGTATTTTCAGTACTGTGTGTTTTCTTCGTAATGATGATAAACTACATTGCAATTAATAACTCCTCAGTCAGTTCACTTAGTTTTTGAAGGATGTCAGTTGAATCCCAACTCCAGCAACAAACTAGAGAGTCCAAACTACTGAGTCACAACCTGTGTTTCTTTCATACTAAAACAATCCTCACACTGTTGGGACTGATGTCTATGCTAGATTATAGTCTCACACTATCCATGGCTTTGAAGATATGAAATACTTCACGTTTATCTCTCTTATTTTCTGATACACCAAGGGGAAATTATCTAAATTAAAAAAACAGTTTAGTAATTTCAAGGCTCTGGACTTAAAATCATTAAGTCTCTATGATCCTACTCTTCAGGAAATAATGTCATTATTTCATTTACTTTAAAATATAAACAGCTCAATTTTAGGCCCCTCCTGTCCACTTTCCTGAGCTAGGCAGTCTGAAACGCATGCTAGCTCAAGGGACTTGATGCTTGAAGCCAAGCCAATATGGGACACTTCTTTAGGGCCAACTCTTTCCTGCCTCATTCGGTGCCTGCCTTCATTTCCCTCCCCTCATGATGTTACCACAAACAGGCCATATACTGCAAATGGTACAGTTCAGACAATACTTCCTCACTGGATTCTGTCATAATTAGAGCTTACTTAGTCATGGGCCTCCCCATCAAACCCTAAAACACAAATTAGAATCAAAGAATCATAGAACCATAGAGTTGGAAGAGACCACAAGGACCATCCAGTCCAACCTCCTGCTGTGCAAAAATACACAATCAAAGCACTCCTGACAGATGGCCATCCAATTCTGTTTAAAAACTATAAAAGATGGCACCCCCACACTGCAAGGCAGTGCATTCCACTATTGAACAGCTCTTCGCATCATGAAATATCTTGAATCCATTGCTCCATGTCCTAGTCTCTGAAGCAACAGAAAAAAAGCTTGCTCCATCTTCAGTATGACTCCCTGTCAAATATTTAAACATGGCTATCACTTCACCACTTAAGCGTCTCTGCCCCAGGCTAATCATACCCATCTCCTTAAGCCTCTCCTCATAGGGCAGGTTTTCAGACCTTTCAGCATTTTGGTTGCCCTCCCCTGGACATGTTCTAGCTTGTCAACATCCTTCTTGAATTGTGGTGCCCAGAACCAGACACAGTATTCTAGGTGAGATCTAACCAATGGCACTATTACGTCCCTTGCACTAGAAATTATCTTTATTGATATTGTTATTGTTGGTTCTATTTTGCTTTAACAGGAGCATAATGATAAATAAAGAGCTGCTAACATTAGTATCATGATGAAAGTTGTTGTTGTTTTCCCCAGCATGGCTAAAATGTGACAAAAGGGCTATCACTGTATTCCTTACCCATACACAGTCAACCAGGAATACATCTGGCTTATTTGGGCAGGTCAGCTGCAGCCAAGTGTGACCAGCTAATTGGTGGAAACAGATGGATGGACTGCATTTTAATGATCACAATTAATGTACTGTGATTAACTTGAACAAGACAAGACTAATTAAACATATGTCTAGCTTCAGATATGTGCTTTCTAAGTGGAGGTTTCATAGCAGAAATGACATCTGTAACCTTGGATTTGTATGTCCCTTTTCAAACTACACAACATACCTCTACTATGTATCTTCTCACAACATTTCTGTGTACCTGGTGGCTATGATGCAGTGGGCCATTAACCCCCTTTGCAGACAGCGCTTTGTGCCGTCTTGGAGGTACAGAAGGGAAGGGGCAGACTCATGCTGGGTGCCCCAACCTTTTCCCAAACACGTCATCGGAGCGCCCATCGCTCCACACGACGGGCACTCCGATGACATCCTTCCGCCGCAGCATCCGGACATGCTGCAACAGAAGAGACGCCGAAGAGGCGCCCAATGCCTCTTGTGGCGCACCTTCCATGCCTTGCTTAAGCTTTGTCAACTTTGCTGGAACTTGGCTGGCAAGTTGGAACTATGCTGCTGATCCTGCTTTCTTTCATTGGACAAACCGAGAGAAGACGTAGCAGAAGAAACAATATTTGTGCTGGGGGGAGGGGATAATGTGAAGCTGTGTGGAAAAGGCACAGCTCTGGAGAAGGAGAGAGAGAAGTATTTGGGATTGATTCTTCATCTCTGTCCTCAGATTGAGAACTCTTCCTTACTGGGGCAAAAACTTTGAAACCGGCTGCAGTCCTCTTCACCCCAGTCCCTTCACTGAGAGTCCTTCTTCACCGGGGAGTAGCTTCTCCCCTTGCACCCAGTCACCTTGGGAACAGCAACTGAGCAGCTGGTCAAGCAATGAACGAGAAGCCTCTCATCCATGCTGACCTTTGCCACAAGGCCAGCATGCATGAGAGGCTTCTTGGTCACTGCTCAGCCAGCTGCTGATTTGCTGCTCCCAGGGTGATCAAATGCAAAGGGAGAAGCAACAGAGCAGCTGGTGAAGCAGTGACTGAGAAGTCTCACCTACACTGGCACTGTGAGAGAGGCCTCTTGGTCACTGCTTAACTGGCTCCTTGGTCACTGCTCAACCAGCTGCCCTGTGGCTGTTCTCTTTGCATTTGATCACCTTGGGAGCAGCAAGCAACTGAGCAGCCATGTAGCTGGCCTTTCTTTTGCTGTAAGGCTGGTGCGTGCAGGCAGAAGAGCAGGTCTGGGCCTATATTGCCACTGCTGCTGTATTCGTACATGAGAGGCTGAGGTGGAAGAGGAGGCAGTGGCAAACTGGGCACAGCTGAGATAGACGCTGCTGGCTGGGTGGCTGCTGTAGACCTACTGTGAAGTTGAAGGCTTTCACGGCCAGCATCCATAGGTTTTTGTGGGGGGGGTTGGGCTGTGAGACCATGTTCTAGAAAAAGGGATTCTCTGAAGATACCAGCCACAGATGCAGGTGAAACGTCAGGAATACATTCTTCTAGAATATGGCCTCACAGCCCGAAAAACCCACAAAAACCTGTAACCTACTATCAAGAAATAGGTTTTGTAGGATACTAGGGTTGCCACTCAAGAGGAAAGGGGTCAGTAGCCTGAAAAAGTTTGGGGACCATTGATCTAAATCATGATGAATGTCTGCAGCTGTATAAATAGTTCTGATACAGAAATGAGTGCTTACACTTAACCTTGCACACTTTAGCTTAGAAAATGAGAAAGACAGTGATGGCATGTCTCCTGCATATGCAGTGTTAACATGTTATCTGGTCTGATCTCTTTTAAAGAATTTGTTAAAAGCACACAATAGAACAGATTTTATAAAAGAAAGGAGAAGAATGGAAAGTTTCTCATGACAGCTGCCAAATATAAAGCTAAAATGGTTAAGTAATTCCCTGCTATCTTAGATGGCTGGTGTTGTAAGCTACAATATATGCAGGAGGCAAACCAGATCAAAGTCATAGAAGGAAACCTGTTGAACATATTAATTGTGGGAACAAGCTAACAATTTTCCTGCCTAATCCATAGTCAAGGTGAATTTAAATGCTACCATTTTTTTTAAAAAAATGGGATTGGTAATGCCTAGGAAAGATGAAGCTCTCTGTGATCCTGTGAGTGGTAACTGTACCCACAGAACTTAACTAGTTGTCTACCTGCAATTTAAACCAATAGATCTCTGCTGAGTTCCATGGATATAAATCTCTTTAAAGTATTTCCATTTACCAAAGTCCATTTATCAGAGAATATAAGGAATGAAATTCCACTATAGTCTGTTCATATTGAAATGCCTCATTTGATGATTGCCGTATTTTTCGCCATATAAGGCGCTCCGGCATATAAGACGCACCCAATTTTAAAGGAAGAAAATCCAGGAAAAAAGGATTCCTCCCTTTAGCCGCGGCCGGTTGTTCAATGGGCTGGTGCTGGGATCGGAGAACTTCTCCGATCCCAGCACCAGCCCATTGAACTGAGGTCGCGGGGGGAAGGAGGACTCCTTCCCCCCGCGACCTCAGTCTTTGAATGGGCTGGTGCTGGGATCGCTTCGATCCCAGCGCCAGCCCATTGAAAGACTGAGGTCGCGGGGAGAAGGAGGGCTCCTTCCCCCCGCGACCTCAGTCTTTGAATGGGCTGGTGCTGGGATCGAAGCGATCCCAGCACCAGCCCATTGAACTGAGGTTGCGGGGGGAAGGAGGGCTCCTTCCCCCCGCGACCTCAGTCTTTGAATTGGCTGGTGCTGGGATCAAAGCGATCCCAGTGCCAGCCCATTGAAAGACTGAGGCCGCGGGGAGAAGGAGCCCTCCTTCCCCCCGCGGCCTCAGTCTTTGAATGGGCTGGTGCTGGGATCAAAGCGATCCCAGCACCAGCCCATTGAAAGACTGAGGCCGTGGGGAGAAGGAGCCCTCCTTCCCCCCATGACCTCAGTCTTTGAATCGGCTGGTGCTGGGATCAAAGCGATCCCAGTGCCAGCCCATTGAAAGACTGAGGCCACGGGGAGAAAGAGCCCTCCTTCCCCCCGCGACCTCAGTCTTTGAATCGGCTGGTGCTGGGATCGAAGCGATCCCAGCGCCAGCCTATTGAAAGACTGAGGTCGTGGGGGGAAGGAGCCCTCCTTCTCCCCGCGGCCTCGGCCCTTCGCCTTATAAGGCGCACTGACTTCCCCACGCATGTTTTGGGGAAGAAAAAGTGCGTGTTATAGGGCAAAAAATACGGTAATACATATATAGATACGCAGAAAGGCACACTTAGGTCCAAAAATACATGGGCAAAATGATTTGGCTTCAGGTCACATTGGGGGCATGGTGTTTAGATGACACACACCCTGCACATGGCCTGAAGCTGCGCTGAGGCCCCGGCAACAAAAAAGAACCAGGCCAAGAAGGAACAGATAGATTTCACTCTTTCTGGTAGCCCAGTTTAGGACTGTGGCGACAGCTCAAATTGGGACCAGGCATATGCTGTTGCCACAGTCCCAGCACAGCCTCACTCCACTCCTCTGGGCCCATCCGTTTTGGGCCATAATGTGTTTTTTAATTACCGTACTCTTTTCATATAATAATCATAATGATTATACTTGAGCATTCCAAATGCATCAGATAGAGATATCATTGAGTGGTGATTTCCTCACTGCAACAAGGCAGAGTTTCATCCTGTCTAAAAGAGGTTGTGTTGAGGCCTTTACTGAAAAGCCCTTCCTCAACTCAATTGCACTGAATAACTACCAGCCTTTTCGGGGGCAAGGTTCTGAAGCAAGTAGGGTCCTCTCAGCTCTTTGGGTTCCTGGGTGAAGCAGATTATCTAGATCCAGTTCAATCTGGCTTTAGGCCTAGCTATGGGACTGACAGTTTTGTTCACCTTGGTGGCTGACCTACACCAGGAACTCAATCAGGAAGTTCAGTGGTGCATCTAGTATATTTGACACCCAGTAATGATCATTTTTAACAGCCCCTCTTCTCCACAACAGAATTATTTTCAACAATAATCATGAAATGAAACAAATAATAATAATGGACAGGAAAGAAATGCATACGGTGAAAATGATATTTTATTGAACTATGTATATACAGTCAAGCCTGTAAAAATAAATGAATGAATAAATAGTAACCTTGCCTTTGTACTTTCTTCTTTGACTTTCTTCAATAGTCGTTTCAAGTCTCTGCTATTTTCTGCTAGTACTACGATGTCATCTGAAAATTTTGATGTTCCTTTCTCCAGTTTTTATGCCTCCTTCCTTCAAGTCTAATCCAACTTTCTGTATTACATGTTTAACATATAAATTAAACAGACAGGGCGATAAAATGCAGCCTTCCCTGACCCCCTTCCCAATGGCAAACTATTCTGTTTCTCTATATTCTGTCATGACAGCATCTTCTTATCCTGAGTATAAACCATACATCAAGACAATCAAATGTGGGGTTACACCCATTTTTTTAAGAGTGATTGATAGCTTTTCATGATATCAAAAGCTTTGCTATAATCTATAAAGCACAGGCTTCCAAAATTGTTTGATGTACTCCATTATCCAATGTATGTTTACAATACAATCCCTAATTGCTCCTCCTTTTCTGAACCCATCTGGACATCTGGCATTTCACACTCTTTGCGAGTTTGCTCATTATGAACACATTCTTCATCAAAGAGGCAACTGTATATGTAGGCATCACCAGATGGCTAATAAAGAAATCAAATAAACTACATAACTGAAAGTAGAAGATGGAAGAGCTCCATTATTTCTGCAAAAACAAGACCAGGAACAGTTGGCAACAATCATTAACTGCTAATATCAAAACTTAAAGTGAAGCTAAAAAACACAAAATCAACCATTGTGCCCAAATACAACCTGGAGAACATCCATGTAGAATATAAAGATAATGTAAAAATAGATTTGCACTATTAAGCCTAACTGACCAGGGGTCAGAAGAGCTCTGGACTGAAGCCAGGGACATTGTGAGGAAAGAATGCAAAAAGACACTATCAGTAGCCAAAAAGAAAGAGACGCCTCAATGGATGACAGATAAAACTCAGCAAAATCAAAAGTGACATAAATAGGGTCAAAACACTGAATGCAACTGATCAATGACTTTTACACAGGGACAAGGGAAACTAATATAATAATCAATGCTGAGAAATAGAAGGTGACTACAAATAAGTAAGAACAAGAGACCTCTCCCACAAGATCCAAGAAATCAAAGGGAAATTTAAGCCAAGAATGGAAGTCCTCTACTACCAACAGGCAAACACACTGTATGATCAAGAAGAAATAAAAAGATGATGGAAACAATACACTGAACAGCAATATAAAAGAGAAGAAAGGATGACAGATTCTTTCAAGGAAAAACAATCTGAAAATGAACCCAAAATGTTAGAAAGTGAAGTGGAAGCTGCACTCAAAGCACTTGAGGGAAATAAACCACTTTGTAGAAGATGGCTAAAAAAAATACATAACAGATGGCAAACCAATAGACCTGCTTCAAGCAACAGAGATAGAATCCACTCTAAAATCTGCTTTTAATTGCTTGCAAGCCTAATTGGGAGAGCAAGTGTGATGTAGTGGCTTGTGCTTTGGACTACAACTGGAGATCAGTGTTCGATTCCTCACTGAAGCATAAAAACCCACTAGGTGACCCTGGGCAAGTCATACTGTCTCAGCATCAGAGGATGATAATGGCAAACACCTTCTGAAGTAACTTGCCAAGTAAACCCTATGTTAGGATTGCCTTAGGATTGCTATAAGTAAAAAATGACTTGGAAGCACACAACAACAACAACAACAACAACAACGCCTCCTTGGATCATGTATAGGAAGAAAAGTGGAATATATATTAAATAAATAAATAACTTTCATCAAGTAAAGGAAGTATCAATGGAAGATAAATTGATAAAAATTGACACTACAATTGGACCACATTAACTGTCCCCAAGGAATCCTAGAAATGTTAGCTGTATAGGATGCTGAGTACTTTTCTCTCAGAATGCTACAACTGTTGAACAAACTGGTCTGCAGTGCAGGTAAAACCATTATTTTTTCCCTTTAATCTCCAAATGAGGTGGTTATGTTCATTCATATTGAGTCTCCACAAGTCATTCACACTGAGCATCTGCTAGTTCTGAGAACATAATTTTCTCTACTGAGAAGCAGCATAATCCAATTGTCTTAGGTAGATCAAATATACTACATTAATTAAGTAGAAGCTTATGTTAAGTGTGTTCTTCTTTAGGCCAATGTGCCTCCTGGAATTACTGCCTGTGCCTAACTGAGAATTCATGACAATCCCTAATACTGGCAAATAAGCTGCCATGTATCTTTCTGCTACAAAAAAACACAGTCCCTGCTTTCTATATTGCATGGAGGAAGATACTTTTTAAGACATCTGCTCAGCTTCAGATGCCCTGTGTTAGACAACCAATATGTAAAAAGCTATCAATGAAAGGACCATCTTAGTCTTCCTGGCAACCTTCCTGAATCACCTTGTAACCTTGGACTAGTTGGACTATAAGAATGCAGTCCAGCCAAAAAGTTGCCAGAAAAATGTGTTCCAAGATATTTTTGGCTACAACCACTATAATCTCACACCATTAGTCATGCTATCTTAAGTTTATGGAAGCCTGAAACATCTGGAGAACATCTGGTTTATTATCCCAGTACTAAGATTGCAAGATGCCTTCAGTCTGGAGTTAGCAAAAGTTTGTTTACTGTATTCCACACTATACCTTGTGACACCAAGGCTAATGGTAACTTTGATTTCTAAACAATGGAGTATCTGCTTGTTGCTCTGGATCTCAAAAAAAAACCATAATTTTCTATGCCTACCTATGGCCCTAAGCAGACGACTAATAAAGTCGTCTTCTGGGCAGGGAAGAGGAGGGGCAGCCGCACGAAAGTGTCCTGAAAGTGTCCTGACTGCTTGAAGGCCTTGGTTTGTGCCAAGCAAGCAACCCACCCCACCTCATCCCCAGTCTGTTAGAAGACCTACATCTTTCATATCTTCTTTTCCTTTTCTTTTTCTGCCTTCCAACACCAAGTTCTTCGGCTGCTTCATAAACCCATCTCTTCTGCTCTGACCAGGCATCTAGAAAGTTCTCTCCTCCATCTTCCAAAAGAAAACACACAAATTAGTCTGTACCAACAACAGAGTCATGTGGTGCATTTCCTCTCATTCTAACAGTTCTTCTGACACACCAGAAAAAAAAATGAAAAGATATTTCACAGAGGATTTGTGCCCCCTTAAAACTCCCATAAAACAGTTTTGTGCACCAATTTTTTGCCTCCCTTAAGCCCCCCTCAAGCAGGTTTAAAAATTTAAAAATTAACCAAATGACTAAAAATTGACTCAGAATGAAACCAGAAGGGATGGAATATTACTGGACCTTGTAGTGAAGTCCCTGGGGTGGGGTGGAGATGAAAAATGCCTCCCCCACGCCTCTGGAGCATCTATCTCTGCCTTAATTCATCATGTTAAACCCATTTTTTACATTAATTAAATCATGTTGATAAATCAAGTTGACTTGTTTTATGAAAGACACAAGAGAAGGTCTCCTTATTTCTGTACAGTGATTTTTGCTCTTTATCTCTGTTACACATATCATCCACCAGGGTTCATTTTGACCTAGACATTTGTTGCTAAATCATGAGATACTAATGTTGCATTTGATATACAGCCAAAACTTCCAGTTCTTTTCTGGCTTAATGCCTCTTCTATGGACGTGCTCCTTTCAAACATTATTACACTCCCAAGTAAGCATGTTAGAAGATTTCTGTCACAAATGTGCTATTTTTTCTATTCAGAGTCCTGTAAACATCTGAACTTTTTGTAGAACATTTTAAATATATCCTGGGGAATACAGGAAATTAAGCTTTCATGATTCACAGCATGATTAATCCACGCTGAGAACTGAAATGGGTTGGGTCTTTTCTACTTTGACATAACAAAATTCAGGCTCATTCTTCAGTTATCAAATATTTTTATGGCTCATTCTTTATTCCTAAATGTGATATTTAACATTGTTTTCTCCTATTGCCTTTGATAGACAATGCATGCCTGCAATGGTTTTGTTAAGAAGCATTTACACCAGTGGCTATAGGAAATAAACTAAGGCACTTATTGCACTGCTAAATAAAACATCTTATCTCTACCAAATTCAATTTTAATTCATGCAGCATCTGGATACCATCACAGGGATTTTACTGCCAAATCCACCGCCTAGGTCCAGCTCAGATCCAGCCCTGGTCCCAGGAGCGCTCTGACAGCCATTTTTTTTAAAGTCAGAAAACTCCTGGTTTTGAAAAGAGGAGCTCTGAGCACCCCTGGGACCCAGGCTCGACCCGGGCTGAACCCAGGCAGTGGATTCGGCAGCAAAATCCCTGCTAAATCTTTATTATAGGATCTCCATTAGTGATAGGAAAGCTCTCCCTGGGCTAAGTGAAAGGTTCTAGGCTCAGCTAAGGTAGAACAGGAGGAGGACAAGTTTTCTGACTTTGAAAAGCAGCTTACTGAGTGCTCCTGGGACCCGGGCTGCAGCTGGGCTGGACTCCACCAGCAGATTCAGCAGCAAAATGCATGTGATAGGACCTGGCTGCCTCCCAAATTAAAATTCAACTTGGGAGAGGTAAGCCAGGTTTTTAATGGTGCGATAAGCTGCTAAGGTTCTTTTACTTTTAGAGCAGTGAAAGAGCAAAAAGGAGGCAGAAAGAAGAGGTAGAGTGATCTCTAAGAATATCAGTCTTGGAGTTTTTTCTTTCCTAAACCGTAAAGATCCAGATGTTTCAGAATTCTCTCACAGGAAAGGAGCTCCAACCCATGAACACTTTGACTGCCCTATACCATTTCGTCACAGGCTCAAAGACATCTTTTTTTCTCTTTCATGTTTTTTGACATGGGGAAAATAGTACTGTACACAGTATTCCAACTATGACTACACCAAATAGATTTTTATAAGCACATTAGGATACTGGCCGTTTTATTTTCAACTTGACAAAGAAAGAAAAGCAAAAGAAATAAATTAAGAGCACTTAGTAAAAATCAATCCCAGATTGTTTCTGAGTACCACTGGTAACATGCCCAGGGTGGGAAAAAGATGAAGAGGAGAGGTCCAAAGATTATGAATGAATCTGTTTCTCACAGCAACTTAATGTTTTTTTCCCCTTCATGTAAATAGTGAGTTTCCCATAGGTATGAATAATGGATTCATTCTGTTTATAATAGGTCAAAGTTTTATACCCCATATTCTCAGACAGCATTCCTGACAAAAGAAACAGAAGGGGAAATATAATGCCTTGTCAATTTAGCTAAAAATAGCAACAGTTCTTTCAAATTATATTACTATCATTTTAATTATCCTTATTCATATCCTACTTGTGTGATGTAGTGGTCTTGGTGTTGGACTGGGACTGGAAATATTGGACTAGGACTCCATTCAGCCACGGCAACCTACTGGGTAACCTTGGGAAAGTCACATTCTCTCAACCTCAAAAGAAGGCAAACACAAATCTTCTTGGAATAAATTTTGCCAAGAAAACAATGTGAAACAGTCACCATCAGTTGGAGATTATTTGAAGGCACATAACGAAAAAACCTTTCCCACCCCCACCCCCCAGAACTCAAACAGGACTCAAGGCCCCTTACTACAAATTATACAAGATACAAATCATATAAAAACACATAAGAAATTATCATTAAAATGCAATTAAGGTATCAGTAAGATAAGATACCCTAAGGGCATCAGATCCTATCTGATCTAGGAAGCTATGCAGGGTAGCTGTGTTAGTACTTGAATGGGAAACTGCCAACCAATATCAGGTGCTGTATGCTATATTTAGAGAAACCAGTTCTACATATTCCTTGGCCAAGAAAAGAAATTAATGGGGTCACCATAGGCTGACAGAACACACAATCAAAAACAATTTAAAACATACATTAAATACAAAAGTAAGTTTTAAATGATTCAGCACTCTATTAAAGCCCTTTGTTTAAAAAATGTCACTTTCTGAAAGCCTGTAGGAATAAAAAAGTGTGTCTTCTGGCAGAGGGCCAATAAAGAGAGCTATTCCAGCCTCCTGGGGAAAGGAGTTCCAGAGCCTAGGAAGATCTTGTGTTCCCAGAAAATGTGCTTGTGAGGGTGGCAGGAGTGAGAGGTAGGGCTCTCCTGAACATGTCAAAACCCAAGCAAGCTTGTAGAGGCAACAAGGTCATTGGAACACCTTGGATCCAAGCCATGTAAGCCTTTACAGGTCATAGTGAGCATTTTGTATTGTGCCAGAAACAGACTTGTAGCCAAGAAAAAAGGGAGCTATGTGCTGTCTATAACTAGTCCTGACTGGTATTCTGGCTGGAGCTTTTTTTGAACCAGACACTCTCCAAACAATCTCCAAACACAACCCCTCCTCATAAACTATTATTGTTGTTAACTGCCATCAAGTTGACTTTAGGGCGGAACAGATGGCCCCTTTGCGGCAGCTTCCCAGCAGCTTGGGGGCATGTCATTTAGATGATGCATGCCCCCAAGCTACCAGGAGGCCATCATGAAGCCACCTGATTGACCACACAGCGGCAGCTTTTCGGTGCTCCAGCAATGCAGCGTTTAGACTCTGCACACCACAGGAGCACTGAAAAGCCACTGCCACAGTGGCGGAAAAGCCATCTTTTTCCCAGCTCAAAAAGGAGCGGCTTTCTGCCACTTCTTTTTAAGCCAGCAAAATACCGGGTTGGGGGCATTGCATGCGGTTGCCGGAGTCCCAACCTGCCGATTAAAGGGGCAGTCTATTTCACCCTTTTGACTCATGGTGAACCTGTAGATAAGGCATCTCAAAGATCCCATCCTCCACTGCTCTGCTTAAATCTTGCAGATTCATGCCCGTCTTCCTCCCTTTCTACTGTCAGGGATGATGGGAGTTGTAGCCCTCCACCTCTGGCTCTAACTCACCACCTTGTTATGCAGCAGAGCTGACCAGCTTTGATCAGTGGTTGATGCTTCTTTCCCAAGCAGCAGAGTTTCAGAGAATAGGCTGAAGACCCTGACAAACTCTCCAAGCCTTCTCACTCTTCTTCCTGAGATGTCTCCAAACTTCTCCAGGATTCCTCTGGCTCTTGTATCTTCCCTCAAGACACCAGACAACTCAGTAGTCTTATGTAAAAGATCTACTTTATTCTACTATATACATAAATACTATATGCCCTACAAATCACAATCTCTACACTTCACAATATCTCCAAAACTACTCCACAATACACCACAATATGCATTGGCAAACATTGCACTTATAGCCATTGTTAGTCACCACCCACTAGTCAGTTTCCACCCAGTGGCGTGTACATTCATTTTGATTGGTTTACATAGATCATCCCATACTTAAGACCAAACCAAGTATTTCATCATTTTACCTTGACTACTTAATGAATCTCAGGTGTTTGCAATCTACAACAGGTGTTTTCAATATACACTCTATAACTTTGTCCTTGGCTCTCAAGGCTTCCAAATTACATTATCCTTTTCACCTGTGTAGCTTCATGATTGCTCCTGCTTAGTCACTTTGACATTCAAGTACATATTTTTATTTCTATTACTGTATATCCCATGTTGCTTTTTCCTTAACATCTACTACCCTACAATGAGTTGTGCCTTCTCATGATGTGGCCAAAGTACAACAGCCTCAATTTGATCATCTTGGATTTTAGGGAGACTTCAGACTTATCTATTCAAGGACCCATTTGTTTGTCTTTTTGGCCATCCATAGTATCCTCAGCACTCTTCTCCAGCACCACATCTCAAATAAGTTAATTTTCTTTTTATTTGCTTTTTTCACTGTCCTGCTCCCACACTCATACGTAGTGATGGGGAATACATGGCTAGGATGATTCTAATTTTAGTGTATATCTTTGCACTTGAAAGCATGGTACAATAATCCAAATGATACAAAAATCCAAGAGGACCCTCTAACTGTAAAACCTGTGTGCTTTATGGAACGTAGCATATGTAACTCCATCACAAAAGAGAATATAGAGATCTGATGAGTTATTCAGCAACAGCTGAGAGATTAGTTTATGGGAGGTACTGAAAAGTCAACAGGATACCAAATAGTACGGAATGAATGGAGAAGGGGATGGATTTAGACAAAATGAGAGAAATTGACTAACTTAGTAGGAAATCACTCAATAGAGACTTTCTTAAAAACATGGAAATCTTTTATGACCACGTAAAAGAGCAAAGAGGGGATATCAGTATTACAAGATTAGACATACAGGAAGTACAATTATTTTTTATGTCTAGGAAAGACCTGTAGATTAATGGTAGAACAACTAGATAAAATAAATAACATGTAAAAGTAAGAAGAGGAGGAGATATTGGGATATTTAGTTAGGTCACAGTCAGAGAAAAGTGGAAAGTAATTTTAAAAGGAGTGCAAATGTTGTGTTTGTGTGTGTTATTTTTTGATAATTATTACTAAATATTATATTTTTAAAAAAGAAAAGAAAAAGAAAATGGAACTCCATCCAGCACATACTGAATTTCAATTCCCTTTCAGCCTTTCAATTGACCAAAAGCATTACTGTCAAGATGGATCTCTTCCGGCAGGCCTTTCCAGATTAGCTATACTAGATCAGGCCTCCAGCCTCAGATTAACAGCTATTGAAGTGACGATCCTCATGTGGCCCCATCAAGTGATGGGAGGATTGTCGCACCAGGCTTAGGGAGTCACTGGGCTGGATGATTATATTTTAACTTCAACTGTTGCTTTTATATTGTTTTTAAATTGTCTTGATTTAATTCTGTTTTAAGGGGGGGAGGGTTTGCTTTGTAGTATGTTTATCCTGTACCGTATGTTTTAATTGTAAGCCACCCGGATTGGATTACCAATGGGCGGGATATAAATAAATATTATTATTATTATTATTATTATTATTATTATTATTATTATTATGTCTTGTCTGGCTTAAGCTTCATTTTGTCCATTCTCATTTGATCCATTACTGACACCAGACAGCAGTTTAGAACCAAAATGCATTCCTCGGAACTCAGTGGAAAGAAGTAAAAGCATAAGCAGAATACTGGAGATACCTCAACCTCTCCCAGTGATTTCATGTATGTTTTAAACAACATGCTGTCCAACAGCCAAAGCATGAAATAGTTATTCTCCAGGACCACCTTTTGAAGTCATTTCCTCCAGGCAGGAATGGAGAAGCTGCAGAACAGTATACCAAGTCCTATCCTCAAGACGCAGCTCAGAAAGATATCTTAGCTGATTATATCAAAGACCTCTTGAAAGTCCAGCAGATCCAACAGGGACTCACTTCCCATGGCCAGCAAATATTGTCACCAATATGACCAAAGCTCTCTCTGTCCCATAACCAATTTCTTTGGAGTTTGATCAGATTCTGTGATGTAAATTTATATTTCAGCTGTCAGAAATCTGTCTCCATATATAACTAAATTCCTTACACAAAGTTTATATATCTCTTTGGTGGCAGATTCACTGGAAAAGCCAAACAACCAGTTTCAGGTCAGTGAAGAGGCCCACAATGTATCTGTTAGGTTTTGCATATGAAATAATACAATAATACATGTATACATTGAGCCAGTGTGGTATAGTCCTTTGAGCATTGGGCTATGACTCTGGAGAGTAGTTTTTGAATCCTGGCTCGGCCATGAAAACCCACTGCATCACTTTGGGCAACTTACACTCTCTTGTCCTCAGAGAGTAGCAACCCCCTTCCCCCCCCCCAAAGAAACTTACCATGGAAATCCCATGACCTTTGCTGTTGTTAACCACTCTTGAGTCAATCTTGACTCGTGGCAACCCTGTAGATGAAACATCTCCAAGGCTCTCTATCCTCCACTATTCTTCTAAATTATTTCAGATTCATATCTGTGACCTCCTTAATAGTATCCATCCATCTAGCATGTGGTCTTCCTCTCTTTCTACTTCCCATCACTTTTCCTAACATTATTGTCTTTTCTAATGAGTCATACTTTCTCATGATGTGGCCAAAATACAACAGCCTCTGTTTAGTCATCTTTACCTCCAGGGAAATTTCTGGCTTGATCTGTTCTAAGACTCATTTATTTGTTCTTTTTGCCGTTCATGGTATCCTCACCACTCTTCTCCAGCACCACATCTCAAATGAATTTGTTCTCTTTTTGTCCATTTTCTTGACTGCCCAGCTCTCACATCCATACATGGTAACTGCTTGTACAACTCTAACTTTCATGCTTAGTTTATATGTTTGCTTTTAGGAGCTTTTCTAGTTTTTTCATAGCTGCCCTCCCCATTCTTAGTCTTCTTCTGATTTCTTGACTGCAGTCCTCCATTCTGAGGAACAGGGAACAGGGACCACATTGCAAACATACGATGGCTAATGGAGTGCACCAAGGAATTCCAAAAGAAAATCAGCATGTGCCTTTGACTGCATAGATCATGAAAGGCTATGGAATGCCCTCAAAGACATGGGAGTGCCAACACATCTAATAGTCCTGATGAGGAAATTATATCTAGTACAAGAGGCTACTGTTTGAACAGAACATGAAGAAACCAAATGGTTCGCAGTTAGCAAAAGAGTCAGGAAAGGCTGCATCCTTTCATCCTGTCTTTTGAACTTGTATGCAGAACATATTATAAGAAAAACAGGCTTGGACACAGAAGCAGGAGGAGTGAAAATAGGAGGAAGGAACATCAATAATCTAAGATATGCAGATGACGTCATACTATTAGCAGAAAACATGAAAGACCTAAAGCAACTACTGTGGAAGGTCAAAGAAGAAAGTACAAAGACAGGCTTACTGTTGAACATAAAGAAAATAAAAATAATGAGCACGGAGAATCTTCACAAGTTCAACTTGGGCAATGAGGTTCGCCTTACCATTGCCATAAGTCAGAAAGGACTTGAAAACAAACAACACACACACACAAAGTATGTTTGCTTTCTCCCTTTTAGCAGCTGCAAACAAGATAAATATAAGCTATCTGGTTAAAGTGCAGGTCAATCCAACCTTATATAAAAGTATCTATAAATGATGAGTAGAGAACCATTTTTACTCTTCTTTATTGAGTGACACTTGCTTCTGCTTGCCAAAATAGGTTCCAAAGAAAACAGCAGTTCTTAATATACAGAACACTTACCTATGAAAATGACAAAACTTCAGTAGTAAATGACCCTACAAATATGAAAAGGATTCATTCTTTACAATTTCAAACATCTGCTATTTCATTAACAGCAGAGAAACACTTTATGTAGCTTTTTATACAGCAGTATAAAATTGCATAACTGCATAGAAGGCATTCCTTTCTTGCCTCTTTTATCTTAGTTTTCTGGAAGCATAGCAAAGTAATTCCCCACATAAGAGGATGAGTAATACCAACTCCAAGAACAGTTCACTGGTCTGTACTCCACATGTGCCATTATCATCTCATTCACAAACTTTCTACATAATGGACTCCAAATGTATGCTCAACACCTCATAGAAGGTAATAAAGGTTACAGTCTCTAATGCAAACTAACTGCCTTAGAAACTACATTATCTGAGGTAACATCATATGGTAAAATTTTGTTGAAAGGAAATGGGGTGTATAAGAGCACACACTTGCACATCTTTCATGCATGTATGTATTGGGCATCTTCAGTGATCCATAAAGTTCATGCCTGTGTGCCAGCCTAGTGCCTGGCTTTTAGGATAGCCAGAAATGAAGAAACTTTGGTTGTGATCTCACATGATACTCGTGGAATGTATTTACACTTATGCAAGGCTTCTCTTCTGTTCCCACCATGCAAGGCACTTTCTTAGCACCTACACATGCCCCCACAGCCACTTAATGGTCAGAAGAAGATGGAGGTGTTGGGAGAGACTGAAAGACACGGAATTGGAATGAGCCCTGAATCCAGTTAGGAAATGAAAACCACACACACAAAGGTTTTGGCCAAGAGTTCCAATCCCACTCACGAAAGGGGGTTGCAGACTGTCAGAAATAGTGTGAATTCAGTCCACTTTTAGGGTTAGGGTTAAGGTTAGGGAATCATGGGGACTGTATTTTATTGTGGCACTAGAGTTCTCTGACAAAGAAGGTTCAATGTCTCAAAAAAATAACAATTCCCATGATTCCCTAGCACTAACCCTAACCCTAAAAGTGGACTGAATTCACACTATTTTTGACAGTCTGCAACCCCCCTAAGGCCCTCAATTCAACCAAGAGCTCAGAGCGGACAAGATGGGCTTTATTCTGAAAACAATGAGCATTTATACAACTTTTTAGCTTAAGCAAGCAGTTGTAAAGCAAACGTCAGACATGAAATCAACACTCTTCCCTCTTCCATCCTTCCATGTCAACCCTCTGAGAACAGAGTCTGATTGACCATTACATCATGTAGCACTGATTTGTTTTGTTCCAATTTCAGGACTGAGGAAGTGATTACCACTTTGTTTAGTTAAGCAGTTTTCTTTTTGAGGTTAAATGTAAACTAGCTCTAAAATACAAGAGGCCTCATGGTGTTGGCCTCCAAAGAGGTAATCTATACCAACAGAGGACCTAGGCAGCATCTGACTGTAGTTGCAGAGCCAAGAGAAAAGAGCAGACATTGCCCTCTCTGATCTCCAGCAAATACACAAGATATCTAGGGAGACAATGGTTACTCTTTTTTTCTAGCTGCAAAACTGCAGCTAGGAGCTCCCTGGCAGATCTTGCCTTCTTCCTGCCAGTAAATTGTTGTGGAGGGGATGCATTAGCAATGCAAAGTTGTCTTGCATGGTGTTAGAGGTATTGTGTAAAGAGGTCAGAATGTCTCCTTGTGCAACTAACATAAGAGCATATACTCTTAAAAGCACATACTCTTACATAAACCCAGGTTTTGAAAGCATGTCACCAACAGGATTCTAGCCATAGCCTCCATAATGCACTGGCCTGTAAATTGCTCCTTTCCTTATGGATTCCACAGATTCATGGAGCATACAACCACCAATAGCTACCCAAAGGAATATGCACTGCATGGTTATCTTTGTGGACCAGAGCCACTCCACACACACCCAGATGTTAACTAGGGCTTTGACTTGTATTTAATTCATTTTTAGGGGGGGTTAATAGTGTTAGTTTATTGTTTTGTAACCTGTTGTAGGAATTGTTTTATGTATTGATTTTAGATGTAAGCCGCCTTGATGGCTATGGCTAAAGGCGGGGTATAAACAAATAAATAAATAATAAGGACGCTGCCAGCATAGGGTTGGGGCGCCGGGCGTGCGGCTGCCCTTCCACATCCCTGCCTCCTTAGGTCTGTAGAGGCCTAAGACTCACAGCTGGTGTGAAGGGTCTGAGCTTGGCTTGGACTTCATACTCTTCTGACCAGCTCGGATAGGGAGTCTGTTAGGCAACGGGGTGGACAGTATACCAACAGAATCCCTATAATATCCCTACTTTTCAGGCTCAGATACATGGTCTCGAAGTGGTCTGTTTTCCAGATAGGTATCCTGGTCAAGGAGAGGTTATCTTTGTGGACCAGAGCCACTCCACACACACTTTCCCTTACCTGCTCTTATACACACAATACCTGGCTGGGAGAGCTTGATTCCAAGTAATGGCACTATCCTCCCCAGCCAGGTTTCTGTGAAACAAGCCAGGTCAGCTTCTTCATCCCTAAGGAGATCATAGATAATATGATCTGGCATTACATAAGAGCAGGGTAAGGTTCCGTGGCTAGGTTGGTATGCTCCACAACCAACTTTGGGCAGCAGAGTGAACTGAAGGTGGGATTGGTCTTAAACATCGAACCCACCTTCTTTTGTAACAAGATTTCACTCTGCTATCGCTATATCTTCCTTTGCCCCACACCACCTCAATTTCCGCTCCCAGAGTTTCCTCTGTCAGGTCTCCCCTATCCCCCTCCATTTCACTGGTTGCTTTATAAGCCCCAGAGTGTGGAACCCAGTCATTTTAAAAATTTTGCCATTAAACAGAGTCTGGTAGCTGGGTGTATAAAGATGGAAATTAGGCTGCCGCCCGAGTCCTCCTAGTTGCCACCACCGCTGCTAGCCACTGCAGCATTGCCAAGGGTGGAAAGGTAGGTCTTTTAGCCTCCGCTGCCCAGCTTCTGGAGCTCCTCTGCTGCCATTGGTGTTGGGGAGGCAGATGGACTTAGATAGCCTCCTCTCCAGCTGGGGCTCTCAGATGTTAGTGAGGGGGAAGGGGCAGGCCAAACACTCCCACTTGGCTTCTGGAGCTCCTCTGCTGCCATTGCTGTTGGGGAGGCAGATGGACTTAGATAGCCTCCTCTCCAGCTGGGGCTCTCAGATGTTAGTGAGGGGGAAGGGGCAGGCCAAACACTCCCACTCAGCTTCTGGAGCTTCTCTGCTGCCATTGCTATTGGGGAGGCAGATGGACTTAAATAGCCTCCTCTCCAGCTGGTACACTGCCTCTCAGATGTTAGTGAGGGGGAAGGGGCAGGCCAAACACTCCCACTCAGCTTCTGGAGCTCCTCTGCTGTTGTAACAAAGGGAGTTTCCAGAACCAGTGTTATTTTATTAAAAATGTTGAGGGGAAATAAGGAGAGGGGGAAGTAGTAGGATGGAATATGTGACAACCAAACTTTGGTTTTCCAAACATTTTGGTCTCCAGGTCCCAGGAGTCCTGACCGTTGGCCAAGCTGGTTAGGGTTTCTAGGAGCTGAAGTCCAAAGCACCAGAGGACCAATGTTTGGGGACAACTGCTTTGATGTCCAGTTTGACCTTCTGGCCATTGATATCATCACACCTAAGCAGCCTTTCCTACTGGATAGGTTCCTGGTTCCTAGGTGTTCTCAGCAAGGAAAGCAATGGGGCAAATGGCTAGAATGCAAGTAATGGAAAACTCAACCAAAAACAAGTAAAATCTCTGAAAAGATGATGACCAGTATTCTCTGACCAGCTGGATGTAGATACCTGTTCCATATTCATGGTCACTACTTATACTAAGTCACAGTTGTAACGCAATTGCCATGACTGTAACCTCCCCAACCTACTTTACTGGGCATCAGCTGCATGGGAAGAAGGAGAGCCATTCTGCTGATGACCAGAATATACTTAATTAGCCATCAGGCTAGTTAAGTATATACTTAGCTAAGTAGCTGGCCAGAGAATACTGGCTGATATCTGAAAAGAACCTTTCAAAAGACTACTGTTTTTAAGAAGTCAGAGTGCTCTTTTCCCCACAACTATTTGGAAATTTGGAAGCGCTCTCATCATTCAAGTCATTATTTTACTAAACAAACTTGACCTGCTCATTTATTTGACAGCAGAACTCTAAATCATACAGGATGTACAAGAGAAGATTTTTTTTCCCTTTCCTGGAATTTCATTCCAATCAGAAGAATCATGCCAGTGTTAATAGTTAAGATACAGTATAAAAGGGCTCAATATGCAATTTACACAAACCTCTCCCAATTAGGACTAAGTGTTCCCAAATGAGGTTTCTCATCTGTCACACTTTTTAATTACCATTCTTTTTTCAGTTGATACATGAGGACATTATTGAGCAACAAGCTTAATCTGCTTAAAGAAGGAAAGAGAATAAGGGTTGAGTTTTATGTTTAATCACAATTCCACTTCTTCCCATTTCTGTGGGAAGCTATAAAATGTATTCATTGTTACTGGAAGTTTACGACATTCATAACATTTCCCATACCAGCTTCTGTATTTTAAGAACTTCCAATTTGTTCTATGGCAGGCACTGTATACCTACCAACATCACCTATGAGTTTTTAGTAACCCTTAAACCTCTTGGTTGGTGGTAATAGTATTTAGTATTCAGGTTTCAGGTTTCAGTAAACCTGAAAGGCTGGTTTCTGAACTAAATAAATACTTAGGAATAGTTAAATATTATGAGAGTCAGAATAGTGGGCTGAGTGTTGAACTAGGACTCCACAAGACCAGGTTTCAAATCACTGAGTACCTTGGGCAAGTCACGTTCTCTGAGCCTCAGAGGAAAGCAATGACAAACCCACTTCGCACAACAATAACCCAGTGAAAGTCTGGATGCTGTTTTTGTTAATTGCCCTCAAGTTCACCTCGACTCATGGCGACCCTATGGATGAGACAACTCCAAGCATCCTGTCTTCCACTGTTCTGCTTAAGCCTTGTAGATTAATGTGTCCTTCCTAATTGAGTCTATCCATCAGGTGTGTGGTCTTCCTCTCTTTCTACTACCCTCTACCTTTCCTAGCATTAATGTCTTTTCTAAAGTCATGCCTTCTCATAATGTAGCCAAAGTATAACAGCTTCAGTTTGATCATCTTGGCTTCTAGGGATAGGCTGCAATAAATCTAGGCTATAATTATTATAATTATTATTCTGTTTATTTATATCCCGCCTATCTCCCAGTACAAGGGACTCAAGGCGGCTAACAAATCTAAAACAGTCCAAGATAAAACAGTATAAAATATTTAAAATACAAAGTTTAAAAAACAATTAAACAATTCAAACAATTAAAAACATTACAGTATTAAAATTTAAGGTTCAAAACTCTTTAAAACAAAAACAAAAACAAAACAGCATCCATGTCATGTGAAAGCCTGGCAGCATAAAAACGTCTTTACCTGTAGCTGGAAAGACAACAGAGATGGAGCCATCTTGGCCTCCCTAGGGAGGGAGTTCCAAACCTTGGGAGCAACCACTGAGAAAGCGTTCTCTCTTGTTCCCACCAAACATGCCTGAGAGGGTAGAGAGAAGGGCCTCTCCCAATAATCTCAGTACTCTAGGGGGCTCATACAGGGAGGTATGGTCTTTCAAATAGCCTGGACCAAGCCATATAGGGCTTTATAGGTCAAAACCAGCACTTTGAATTGTGCTTGGAAACAGAGTGGCAGCCAATGGAACTGCTGCAACAAGGGAATTGTATGCTCCCTGTAACCAGATCCAGTTAACAGCCTGGCTGCAGCAATTTGGACCAGCTAAAGTTTCTGAGCACTTTTCAAAGAGCATAGAAAGCATTACAGTAATCCAAATGGGATGTAACAAGGCATGTCCTACCATGGCCATATCTGACTTCTCCGGGAACAGGAGCAGTTGGCACACGAGTTTCAGCTGTGCAAAGGCACTCCTGGTCATCGCTGATACCTGGGCTTCCAGGGTCAGCACTGAATCCAAAAGTACCCCCAAACTACGAACCTGAGTTTTCAGGGGGAGTGTAACCCCATCTAACACAAGGTGAATCCCTATTCCTGGATCTGTCTTTCGACTGACCAGGAGCATCTCTGTCTTGTCTGGATTAAGCTTCAATTTGTTTGTCCTCATCCAGTCATTACAGCAGCCAAACACCAGTTTAGGACAGAAACAGCTTCCTTGGAATTAAGTGGAAAGAGTATTATCCTCTGCTATTGAGCTGCTCCTGGCCTAATATTATAACTCCAAACTGAACAATGTAGAAATATGAGTTCTTTATTTACAGCATGCCCATATCATACATGGGCTCACCATATGCAGACTCAAGGTCATGCAGATGGCGAGCCCCAGTTCTTGTAATGGTGCATGTGGCTGGGGCATGCACACATTGCAGCATGCATTAGTGCACCACCATTGAAATCAATGGGACTTGTGGTCCTGCGATATTTTGCTTACGTGCAGGAGTCCAGAATGGATCCCCTGCATATAACAAGGGTCCACTGTATTTAACTTATACTAGTGATCCTCCACAAAGTAACAAAGGTTTTCTGGGTAGTTTACAGGTAAAAAGGTAAAACAATGACACAAAATGCATACATACATATATACAGATAAAAATTTAAATCCTATTGCAAGGTGACCAGAAGTCCTCCTTTTTCAGGACATGTCCTCCATTTCACCTTCTGTCCAGGAGGAATTTCAAAATGTCCTCCATTTTAAGCATGACTAAGAAGAATGAATTTACATTTATGTTAATGTCTTTAGCTTTTATTTAGTAATGTCCAAATTTTTCTTGTTTTTTCTTGCACTACATTTTGTAGTGCCTTGTCCTCTTTTGAAGTTATGACACCTTGTCCTATTATTCGCAGCAAACCCATTGTAAAATGGTGAAGCAACACATAGATAAATCTCATTGATTCAATGGTTCTACTCTGTTTGGGATTAACAACAGGATTTAGGCCAATGATAAATAATTTGTAGACTTGATTTCTTTTAATAGCTCACCTTATCATGATTAGCTAGAGTCATGTTACTAGCATTTGAAGTAGGCATAAATATGTTCCTTATTTCAAATAATTTTTTTATTTATAAGACAACAAGCATTAAAAACAGTAAAAAATACTTTTAAAACCCCAATACTAGAAATAAAATAATATGAAAGTTTAGGTCTTTAAAAGTCTTCTTAACACCTTTTCTAAAAGCAAGGAGAGCTGTAATAATTCTTCATTATTAAAGTGTGTTATTTCTAAATAAGGGACCATCCAAATATGGATGGCTTTCATTACTAGTTGAATCTTCACTCACCTCAGTTTATGCCTTACTTTTAAGAACATAAGAGGTGTGATGCCAGATCAAACCAAAGGCTGTCCATTACTTTATAATCCACAGCAGTCAGCCAGAGAACCCAGAAACCAAACATGGGTACAAGACCAGCTGATATTGGTGGACATATTCTAGGAGTAACATTCTAGCAGTTAAAATTTAGTTAAAAACTGATAATTATTTGTATTCAATGGAGTAACACTCTGATTAAAAACTGCTTCATAAAGTAAAGATGTGACAGACAGACAGACAATTAAAATCTCACACTTTAGTATATATAGAATAGGTATCATCCTATCCATAATTACCTGAGAGTCAATGCCACTGGACTCATTGTTGCTATTAATTTTCCCTAGAAATAATGGCTAAAATAGACATTGATGCTGCACATGGAAAACTGGGTACTTGAACTGGTCCAATATGAGAGTATGGAAAGAAAGTCTGCAACACCTTGTAAAGATAACCTCATAGTTACAAGAGAAGAGAATACAAAGAGTCTGGATTTTGGAGGGGGAGGCTCTATTCAAATGGAGAATTCCAAGTACTCTACAACTGAGCAATTATGTAATTAGGTAGCAACTACACTATTCCCCTCTACAATCTGATGTTATATACATGATGAGATTTGCATCCCCTCACCCGAAGTTGTTTTTGTGAACCTCAAAACTTTCAGACTTGTTGGGCTATTCCTTTTTTGGTAAAAGGATTACTACTTCATCAGGAAGCCTTTAGGAATGGCAGTTCACTTTTTAAAAGGGCCCCCTGCACTGTTTAATTTTTTTAAAGCTGTTTTTTCTAAACAAGAAGTAGAGAGATAATGGATATTTGAAGCCAATGCTGGGGACCCTGGAGGAGGAAGATCTACTGACTTGATGGCAAAAGAAGGGTCAATTTAATAATATGCAAAGATCACATTTAATGTGCATAGGAAATCACTGGGGTGGTATCTTCTTTTTTGTTTACAAACACTCTATTTCTAAGCAGAAAAAGCTTTCTGAAATTCCCACACCTTTTGTTATCACAATTGTATGTTAAATATGTTAGGATATGGATGGGATATACAGTCAAAGGTGAAATGTAAAGATGTGTGTGTGTCTGTATTTTTCCACTTGAGAACAGCTTCTGAGCAAAGCACAAATAATATTTAGAGAAACAGAGTGAATCAACACCAGGTGGCCAACACAGACATCAACATGTACTTTCCCAGAGATAGAACTAATGGACACAGACTTTGTTATGGTTAACAAGAGATATCCAAAAAGGTAAACATCGTTAGCTTGGGAAAGATAGTCACGTGGTGGATGATGGACAGCAAGAGGCTGGGTTAGTAGACATCATATAGACATTATCCAATTAACATGAGGTTAACACCTAGAAGGTGGAGTATGGGAAGGGCCTAGAGAATCCTTTGTTTAGAATTGTTATTGTTCAAGATGTGAGCGTGTGTGGCTGGAAATAGTGGTTTTAACTGCAACAAGTTGGATCCTAATGTTTTTAGATTGTTAAAGATGTAATCTTGTATGGCTGAACTGGACAAGTTCATCATAATGGATTTTACTTAGTTATCTTATTTTTACTTTTTATATGCATTAATAAACTATGCTTTTGGACTTTACAATGTGTCTTCTTGACTGAGGAAGACAGGGTGCTGAAGAAGAGAAGCTGAGCCAGTTGTTGGTAAGAATTACAAAGTGGCTGTGGATCACAGCAGCCAGCTTGTCCTGCAGACTCTGCTGGGTGCCAAAGGGCATCACTACAACACTCATCATCCACACACCAACAAAGGTTATGGGCCCAGTTATGGCTGTTTTTGCCATTTAAGGCTGTGTCTGCCAGATGTGGCTAGTCTGGCTGAAGAGGCTTGTTTTGCCAGTCGGTGGCTAGTCTGCCAGCTAAGACTGTTTTTGCCTGAAGAGAGGACTTGTTTGCCAGATGAGGCTTGTCTGCCAAAGGACAAAGAGGCCAGATGTCTAGAAGAAAAGGGGCCAGGAGTCCAGATGGCAAGTCTACAAAGTGGCCAAGAGGCAAGTTTGCCTATCCACGACTTCAGCTGTGCCAGGACAAGAGAACCATGCTTCAGCGGTTGCTGGGAAAATCAGAGGTGGCTTCAAATCTTCTTCAGATGTAAGTAACAAAGTTTACTGCTAAGCTGTTTTGCCTGATGGCAGAGTGCAGAACTCTTTAAAGACAGTTGTCTGAGGACTCTCCACTCTTTAAACAGTAAGATGCAAATAAAGAAAAACAAAGCCTGGGAATGCTGGGAATACTGCGGGTTCAATGCAGTGAAAATTTTTGTTCAAAGCTGCAAACAGCTGTTAAGGGCCATTTTGTTTAAAATGGATGCAGCTGGGTTGAATGGACTTGAGTCACAAAATACATGTTGCAATGCATGCAGTTTTAAAATGCAGCAGGATTGCTGGACACAGGCGGTTGCCTAAGCCAAAAGACTCATTCTGTTAACCTTCTCTGAGTTACAGTTAAAGTTTTGGGAGAGGATGTTTCTTCAGCCAAAGGTTTTGGAAACTGAAGAAAAATTCATGATTTCTACACAGTTTTGTCATAAATGCTGTGGTCAAAGGACTTTACAGTTCTTGGAGAAAAATACAAAAATCCCTGGTGAGGGTGAAATTTTTACACAGTAGTCAATGCTGTGTGGGGCTGCAGCAGGTTTTGCTGGATGCCACAAAAAAGGTTCTAAAGGCTAGAACGTGATGAGCCAAGCGGTTTGCTTGAAGAAAAGCCAAAAATGTCAGCTTGGGGATACCTAAGCAAGCATCTGAGATTTCAAGGAAATGCCTGGGACAGCACTTGAAGTCAAGAAATGCGTCCTGAAAAGGCAGCTGATGCACAGGTGAAAAAACCGATGCTTTTACTGCGGCAGAGCAGAAGATTTGAAAATGGCAATACAAAGAAGTTTACAACAATCAACAATTAACAACCCAGAGACTTTGGGGAAAACAGGGAAACTACAAGCTGTTCTACAGAGCTGAGACAGTGTGACTCACACAGGTGGTGAAAAACCTGAGGACAAAATAGAGTCTATATCAGGGACTGGCAACCTTTTTGAGACCTGGGCTGGTCTCCACTAGCCCAGGTCTCGTCTGGGCCAAGGCGGGGGGGAACGGTGGCGCGCACGCGCGCCCCCCACGAATCCCCTTACCGAGCCAGGCGGACCCCTGCCGCCGCCACCTCTGGCTCCTCCTCCTCCGCCTCCTCCTCCTCCTCCGCTGCCACTGGCTCCTCCGCCGCCGCCGCCGCCGCCGCTGCTGCTGGCTCCTCATCCTCCTCCTCCACCGCCGCCACCGCCTCTGCCTCCTCCTCCTCCTCCGTGACCGCCGCTTCCGCTGCCGCCACTTCCGCTCCCGCCGCTGAGCCCGCTTTTGGCAGAGCGGGACGCGGCCTGCATTCTGGTCTCCAAAATGCCGGCCACGTCGCGTTTGCGCATGCGCAAATCCTGCGCATGCGCAAACGTGACGCGGCCGGCATTTTGGAGACCAAAATGCAGGCCGCGTCCCGCTCTGCCAAAAGCGGGCTCAGCGGCGGCAGCGGAAGCGGTGGCTGCGGCGGAGGAGGAGGAGGAGGCAGAGGTGGCGGTGGCGGCGGAGGAGGAGGAGGAGCCAGCGGTGGCGGAGCCAGAGGCAGCAGCGGAGGCAGAGGCGGCAGCAGTGGCGCCTCCACCTCCGCCTCTGCTGCCGCCTCCACTGCTTCCACTGCCGCTGCCTCCACCAATGGCCGGTCTTGGTCGGCGTGCAACTGCGCGCGCCGTGGCCAGCATTTTTTTCTACAAAATGCCAGCCACGACGTGTTTGCACATGCGCAAATCCTGCGCATGCGCAAACGCGTCGCGGCCGCCATTTTGGAGAAAAAATGCCGGGCACGGTATGCGCAGTCGCACGCCGACCAAAACAGGTGCGGAGGTGCCGCCGCCGCCGCCGCAGCGGCAGGGGTCCACCTGGGCCTGCAAATCCAGCATCCTGGGCCGGAACCGGCCCGGGGGCCATAGGTTGCCGACCCCTGGTCTATATATTCTGGGACAACCAGACATAAATATTACAGTTTTGCTGAAAAGCAAGAAATCCTCCAATCTTAAAGATGTTTATCTAGCTGATGGAGGGGTAAAAGAAATTGTAAAAATGTCTACATACCAAGTTTTGGTGAGAAAACTATGAAAATGTTTAATGTGTACCTGATTTACAAAACTGTTTAGTTGGTGTGTCAGGGGATGTACACTGAGTTTTGTGGGAGACAAATGTAAAAATCACCCCGGATGGGGAGGTGTAAGCTATAAGGGGGGAAATATATATTTTATACAAAGTGAAGACAAATGCTAAATGTACAGGTATAGAAAATGAATCATTACATTCTGGTTATGCACATCAATAGTATAGAATCCTAGGGAACATAGGATTTGGTAGCTTGTTTAAGCTGGTGGGATATAGGTCCTGAATTTTGAAAAATGTCTCATTGTACAAATGATTTGGGAGATGTTTGGTTTGCCACAGAATAAAAGTCAAGGTTTTTCCTGTGACAGAACCAGAGCAAAACAATTGCAAAAATGACTTGTTAAAGTTGGTCCATGCTGTTAAACAAAAGGGACAAATGTGTGTTACTGGGTGACAACAAATATTGTTTTTCTTAGTGATTGTGGATAGATTTTCCAGAAGTTTTCATATGTCAGAGTTTTAAAACAGAGATGTGATACAATTGAAAGTTTTCAACAATGGGTAAACATGAATGTGGAAAAAAAATTGATTACAAAGGATCTTTGCTCACAGACCAGGGAAAAAAGAGAATTCTTGTCTCACAGTTTAAAACTGGCTAAGAAAGAAGAAATCCAACATCATTACACATGTTATGTGGGGATCCACTAAATCTAAAGATATCTGACAGTTTTTAGACAATATACAAATATATATGTGTCAACATGTTTTAAAAGGAAGAAATTGAACCAAAATACTACAAGGTGATGTTTGTGAGATATTCAAAAGAACAGTTAAAGATTTCACCTTGGTGGTGGGGAAAAGTTTAATGTCAAAGTATAACAATTGTAAAAAAAAAAAATAAAAAAAAATCAAGTTTTGATTGGGAGTTCCTGCATGGCAGGGGGTTAGACTGGATGGCCCTTATGGTCTCTTCCAACTCTATGATTCTAAGTTTAGAAAAGATACATTCAAACAAAGAGATTTTACTGAAAATAAGACAGTTTAAAGATCCATGTGTCAAGAAATGGAGGGGCACACAACACACAGCAAACACACAAAAGACAGACAAACATTAATCCTCTGGAAGTGAGGAAGACACTTTAGATCAGACAATACAGACAAGATTATCAACAAAGAGAATGACAGAAAACAAAGGACACACAAGTCCAGACACACAAAGGATGATAAAAAAAAGTGTAAAAACAACACACAAATTTATTATACAAGAAACAAGAGTTTATACAATAGTGACTGGTGAGCCAGAGAGTGTCAAAGAGTTTCAGGGAGTTTCAGAGATTTTAAAAGTTTCAAAAGGATTTTTTTTCCTGTTGAGGAAAGTGAGAATGATACACTGCAGTACAACAAGAAATTTAAATGTTTAAAATTGACAAAGAGGTGTTTAAGTGTGGTTGATAGACCTAAAAAAGAAACACAAGGTGATTAGATATAAAATAAAAGATGCCTGATGACAAATGGAGTTACAAAGCTAGGTTAATAGCAAAAGGATTTGTTCAACAAAGGTTTGAGAACATTGATAAAACATTGAGTCTAAGGCTGAGAGCTTGTGACTGAGATGGACTTTAAACAACAAGGAGGGGCCAATAGGTACAACATTTTTGGTTTAGAGATTGCTTGTTTAAATGCTGATATGTGTGTTAATACAAAAGGAGATGACAGTTTTTTGGTTGTTTAGATTTAAGAGATTTAGAAAAAGAAAAAGTTGTCTAGAGAGATTTGGTATCAAAAGTTTTGATTTTTGAGATCTTATTTTTGAGGTTACTGGACTGCTGATGAAATATGTTTAATAAGTCAACATAGAAAGATTAAGAAAGTATGGTTTGCAGAGTGCAAAAAATAGTGGCAGGTTTAAAGTCAAAAGGTTTTGTTTAAAGTAAAGTTACAAAGAGTTTTAAATATTCAGATACATTAAAAAGCTTTGTAAAAGGTTTGATGTTTGTGGTTGATAATAATAGATTAAAATTTTGTTTGTTATAGATGTTTTAGAAAAGAAATTGTTTTAAGATAATAGATTAAACAACAATAGAATATTTGACAAGTTTTTTAAAGAAAAAGGGGTTTGTGATTTAGAATAGCCATATTGAGGTTAAAATGTTTTATAGATAGCTCATTTGCTTTAGAGTTATATGATAGACAGTCAGGTTAAGGATTATTAATTAAAAAATAGAAAAAACTCTATAGTTTGATAGATTAAAAATAAGGATATATAGTTTTAAGTGTTGATAGAGCTTTAAGTGCTGATAAAACAAAATATATAACATTAGATGAGATAAAATGGATTGAACAGTTGTTATAAGATTTAAATTGTGAACTGTCAGTTGTGATATATAGAGATTCACAGACATGCATTTTCATGACAAAATGCTAGAGAGAGCTAGTTAAAAGTAAAATTGTTTGCCTAAAACAAAACACAACACTATAGATATATTAACAAAGGTTCTGGAGATAAAACAACATTAACAATTGTTACAACAGATTGAGATGTCATTTTAAATATATAAAACTAACATTGTGCTTAGATAGTTTCAACAACAACAACAAACAACAGAAATAGTGGTCTCACACATCTATACATTTCAGGAGGGGGTTGTTAGGATATGGATGGGATATACAGTCAAAGGTGAAATGTAAAGATGTGTGTGTGTCTGTATTTTTCCACTTGAGAACAGCTTCTGAGCAAAGCACAAATAATATTTAGAGAAACAGAGTGAATCAACACCAGGTGGCCAACACAGACATCAACATGTACTTTCCCAGAGGTAGAACTAATGGACACAGACTTTGTTATGGTTAACAAGAGATATCCAAAAAGGTAAACATCGTTAGCTTGGGAAAGATAGTCACGTGGTGGATGATGGACAGCAAGAGGCTGGGTTAGTAGACATCATACAGACATTATCCAATTAACATGAGGTTAACACCTAGAAGGTGGAGTATGGGAAGGGCCTAGAGAATCCTTTGTTTAGAATTGTTATTGTTCAAGATGTGAGCGTGTGTGGCTGGAAACAGTGGTTTTAACTGCAACAAGTTGGATCCTAATGTTTTTAGATTGTTAAAGATGTAATCTTGTATGGCTGAACTGGACAAGTTCATCACAATGGATTTTACTTAGTTATCTTATTTTTACTTTTTATATGCATTAATAAACTATGCTTTTGGACTTTACAATGTGTCTTCTTGACTGAGGAAGACAGGGTGCTGAAGAAGAGAAGCTGAGCCAGTTGTTGGTAAGAATTACAAAGTGGCTGTGGATCACAGCAGCCAGCTTGTCCTGCAGACTCTGCTGGGTGCCAAAGGGCATCACTACAACACTCATCATCGACACACCAACAAAATAAACAATTCAAATTGACTGGGACAAGGTCTTGCCAGGAGATTTCCCTCACCTCCTTAGAGTTTGTCAGCACCAGCAGAGGCACAAGTATCCTTCTGTCATAAAATAAGGCGTCACTGAGTGGTACTGTTCACTAACTAAGACAGCAGCATTTAACAGGTTCTCATGTTACATTGGCCTAAACACTCAAAAGGCACCAGATCCTGTCTGATCTTGAAAGCTAAGCTGAGTCAGCCCTAGTTAGAACTTAGATGGGTGATCAACAATGAATACCAGGCACTGCAGGCTATATGCCAAAGAAAGGAATTGGCAAAACCACATCTGAGTATTTCTTGCCTAAGAAAAACCTAGGAAATTCATGGGGATACCATAAGTTGACAGGTGACTTGAAGTCAGGCTTATACACACACACAGTTACATTAAGTGAATAAAGTCCTCCATCTGCTGGCTAAATCTATCATTACAGCAGAATAACTGTTCTGTGTCTGTGCTTTCACTTCACCTGTAAATTTACAGCAACCATGTGAATATCATAGTGTTTGTTTTCTTAGGCAAGGAATACTCAGAGCTGGCTTTGCCAATTCCTTTCTCTGAAGTATAGTCTACAACATGTGCTAGGCTAATTTATATCACAGCACTGGGGAGGTAGGATGGAATTGCTGGTTGTAGTTGTTATTTTTGTTGTTTGTTGTCAAGTTGGCTTTGATCCTATAAATGAGAAACCTGAAGAGTGCTGACTACTAAGGGCCCTGCTCTGGTCTAGCAAACTCAGGGTGGTGGTTCATTTATCTATCCACCTATAAAGTGGTATTTTCTTTTCCTACTGCCACCCACTTTTCTGAGCATTATCATCTTTTTTCATGAGTCACACCATCTCGTGATGTGTCCAAAGTACAACAACCTCAGTTTAGTTATTCTGATTCAGGCTTGATTTGTTCTAGAACTCATTTATTTGTCATTTTGATAGTCTGTGGTGATGCACTGCCAATTTCAAAGCCATGCTATCAGGACAGAAGATGAGCATCTGCACCTGCTGCTTTTGAGTGTTCAGGGGGGATTCAAATAGAAAATAAATTTTGCCCTATCACTGCTTCCACCCTTTTTAAAACACTACAACTTCTCCACTTGCCTCTCATTTTTGCCACCAGCATCAAGGAACTGATGCTGACTTGCCACTTGCTTCACTTATGAGGGGAGGAACTGGTAGTGGTGACTTGTACCAACCTCTCATCCAGGACCATTTAAGCTCATTCTTATCCATCCATCCATTCGATATTTCACCTTTCTCAGACATGGGAATAATGTTTAAAATTGATTAAAACAAAGTTCATCTAAAAAACTAATGATAGTTTTAAAACATAAAAACAAACTACCATATTAAAACATCAGCTGGAATCCTGTCGGGAAGTGACAAATGCATAACTTAGATAGGGCTGCCATACCCCAATTTTTGCCGGGACATTCCCGCTTTTCAGTCTCTTTTTAATGTCCCGGCCCAGGTTTTAGGCTGAATCCCAGCTCACTCCCCAGGCCAAGAGCAATCCTTGCTGCAGGGAGAGGGCTTCCAGCTCCTCTGTCCCCATTGGCCAGGCCCAGAGGAGGTAGAGCTTTTTAACAGCCTCCGCTGCTTGGCACAGGCAGCAAAGAGGGCGCTGCTAGTCTGCAAGCTTTTGGCAGTGGAAGCAGACTTTAGGGCCCAATAGTTAGGCCTCACTGCCCTGGGGGCTTGGGGTTGAGGTTGGGGCTGGTACTGGGGCCACTGTTGGGGCTGGTACATGGGCAGCCTAGAAGGAGGCCCAGGGCGTGCTAGGCCTCACTGGGGGTTGGGGCTGGGGGGCCACTGCCACCACCACCTCACTTGCTGCATTTGGGGCAGTGGGCAGCCTGGAAAGATGGTGCCTTGAGTCATGTTGAGGGGAATGGCTGCCTCTCTCCCTCCCTCCCTCCCTCATAGGCATGATAGGTCTTTTCAGAGGTGGGTTGTGCAGGTGCCCGAGGTCTCCTCCATCTCCCCCTCCTCTAAGGGAGCTCTGGCCCCTTTGGCTGCCTCAACCACCACTCTCTGGCCCAGAGGATGAGCCCCAAAGAAGGGGGTCAAGGCAAAAAAGGAGGAGATGAAGAGAAGCCCCTCACCACCGCCGCCATGTGCCAGGCTTTGACCCAGCCATGGCCTTCCTCCTCCCCCTTTAGCGCCCTCCCAGTCTCCATCTCTGTCAGTGAGCAGCTCCTGAAGGGAATAATGTGAGGAGGCACCAAGAGGGCATCTGGAGAAGGGAGGGCCCCTTCTTTGCCCAAAGGAAAGAAGCGGGTGGGGGGCAAGAAGAGAGACCCAAGGAAGAGCCACAAAAAGGGAGGTCAGAGGCCCTCCTCACTGCTCAGGAGGACAAAATGGAGGGCCTTCCAGGAAAATGGGGGAGGAGGGCATGGCCCAAGCAAAGAGTGAAATGCTCCCAGGCTGCGAGCACAATGTAGAAATAATCCAGTTTGAGACTGCTTTAACTGCCCTGGCTCCATGCCAGGGAATCCTGGGGATTGTAGTTTGTGTGTGACAGAGGTACAAAACCCACTGCAGAAATAGTCCCATCTTCAGATCACTTTAACTGTCCTGGCTTCGTGCTAGGGTATGCTGGAAATTGTAGTTTATTGTGGTACTAAAGCTCTCTGACAGAGAGACCAAAAGACACTGCAGAAATAATCCACTTTGAGGTTGCTTTAACTGTCCTGGCTCAGTGCTAGGGAATCCTGGGAATTGCAGTTTGTTGTGGCACCAGAGCTCTCTGACAGAGAAGGTTAAATGTTTCACAAAACTACAAATCCAGAATTCCCTAGCATTGAGCCAAGGTAGTTAAAGTCGTCTCAAGATGGATGATTTCTGCAGTGGGTTTTGGACCATGGTGTCTCTCCTCCATTGACCTCCTCCCATACCACATACACAAGCCTTGGGTTGCATCCACAGTGCAGAAATAACCCAGTTTATCCCCCACATTAACTGCCTCGGCTCAAGGCTCAAGGCTATGGAATCATGGAGATTGTAGTTTATGGTGGCCCCAGAGCTCACTCTCTGACAGAGAAGGCCCAGAGTCTCACAAAACTCCAGTTCCCATATTTCCCTAGCACTGAGCCATTGCAGTTTAAAGAGATCTCAAACTGGATTATTTCTGCAGTGTGTTTTGGACCAAAGAAGGCTAAATGTATCACAAACCTGCCATCCCTAAAATTCCATAGCATGGAGCCATGGCAGTTAAAGCAGTGTCAAAGTGAGCTATTTCTGCAGCCCTAGAAATAGAGGAATCCATACTCCCACCCTTCAGAGATAGGGGTCCCTTTCTGTGGGGAAGTTTCAAGGGGGGATCAATGGACAGGGACCAGTTTACATCTTCTTGTTGTTGTTGTTGTATGCCTCCAAGTCATTTCTCACTTTTGGCAGCCCTAGGAAGGAGGCCTAGGGCCTGCTAGACCTCACTGGGTGGGTAGTTGATAGTTGTATGTTGGCCAGAAAGCAGGAGCTACATTTCTGCCTTCTGTCCAGGAATAATGTCAAAATCACCTTCATTTTGAGCATGACTAGGAAGCATGCATTTATATTAATGTTTGTAAAATTTTATTAATGTTTTTGGCTTTTAGTTTGTCATGTCCTCCATTTTTCTTGAATGCCCTAAGTTTTGTCCTACTTTTGGTCCTACATTTTGTCCTACATTTAGTCCCAGTTTTGTGGTAGAGAATTATGGCAACCCTAAACTTGGAGGTACGCCCTTGAAACTGTTTCATATTCATGATCCCTTAGGATCATGGGGCTACATAGGGATTGTGAAAGTCAACCAATCTCCACTAATTGGTAAGCAGCCCCCCCCCCATCGATGGTTGCCTGTTTCTCTGTCAGCTGGGAAGATAGTTAAAGGTAAAGGTTTCCCCTTTGACATGATTGTCAAGTTGTATCCAATTGAAGGGGATGGTGCTCATCTCCTTTACTAAGCCAAGGGAGAAAGCCTTGTCAAAGATGATCCTATGCTCCAGCATAACTGCACGAAACACTCCTTACTATGGTGTATAAACATACGTAAATCCTCAACAGGAATCTGGCTAGTAATACAATAAAAGTGTGTTAAATCATTTAAAACATGGCAACAACAATACAAGTACAGCATGCACACACCCCATTAAAAGAAACTTCTGCATAGCTAGTTGCTATTTGTCATTTAAATATCAGCTTGTCACATGTTTTGGCTGACAACTTAAATCAGCTTCGACCAGCATAGCCAATTGTTATGGGAGTTGTAATTCAAAACATTTAGAAAGCCAAAGTTTCCTCACCCACCTAAAGCAGTCCTTGCAGAACATTCATATGTATTGATCAATTAAGGCAACCCAAGTTATATGTATATAAAAAAAATAATTGGATACATTATGCAGGAATGAGATGATCAGAAAGACGTGCTTCCTTGTAGTGGACATTCAAAGTCAAAATAAGTTTACAAGCCCAACCCATTTTAGAGATGCTTTACATAAAAGTTAAATTTTCCAAAATATTGCTTTTGCCTCCCTGCTCCTCAATATTTCAAGCCATTGCCTGATTTGTAGGAAAGATGCTTCTTTGTGCCTCAGAGCATAGGAAATAATTTATTTTTTGTTTATAAATATGTTGCATATCCCCTTCTGTCACTGTGTTCTTGTGCAGCTGTTAGACTGAGACAGTCTCAGCAAGATGCACTACAGGGTGAAACTAACTATAGTCAGGCTTTATAAACCATCTGGAGTTGCAAGCTGCTCTGAGTCTCTACAGGCTGAATATGTTAGGTGGTCTCACCAACCTCCTGCCCCCTATATATATATATATATATATATATATAAATAAATACTTTCATACAAAAAGAAGCTATATAGCCCAAATTTGCTAATGAGTCCTCAGACATTGCTAGTTCACCTTCCAATAAGTTCACAAAAGTTCTGTGCACACCAGATACAGTTGGCCCTCTGTATCCATGAATTCTGCCACTAGTTCTCCTCCTTTGCTTTGTGATCCCAATCAATGGGAAAGTGCTGTTCCTCTTTCCCTGTTCCCCTATCCTTCCAGCTAGCATACTATTTTAACATACCAACATGGGGCATGGAGGACAGTTTTCTACCATCCCACCAAGTTAATTTAATGCCCAAGAAAGACATTTTATGCAATAGAAGCTGACCCAATAATTACCTTCCAGTCATTTGCTGTTGATAAAAGGTCTCTCCTAGGTCTTAAATTCCCTGGGGGAGGATACTGGGGACAATTGGTGTGAAAATGTTTTTGAATTTTAGGGGTAGAGGAAGATGGACGATAGTAGAGGAGTTACAAGTCTAACCTACCAGGGGTCCTCTTTCCCCATAGTTCATAGGTTTGAGAAACACAGGATATTTTAGTTGACAATTCCATTTGTAGCCCATTAGTTAAGCTGTCATTTAAGTAACCCCAGTTTATGTCTACTGACTTCTCTTTTGCTGTGCTATAGTTAAACAGATGTTCACAAACACAGAGACTCGAAGTAAGCAAAACATTTGAGAGACAAATAAGATGAATGCATATGGAGAAACGGAATGGATTCCAACTGGAAAGAGAGTCAGGCAAGCTGCATTCTATCACCCTATTTAATCTGTATGCTGAGAACATTGGGACTAGACTCAGAGCAGAGAGGTGTGGAAATTGGAGGAAGGAACATCAACAATCAAAGATATGCAGATGGCACCATAATTTGTTGTCGTTGTTAACTGCCTTCACATTGATCTCACAATATCAGAGATATGGAAAAATTATTGAAGAAGGGCAAGGAAGAAAGTGCACAGGCAGGTTTACAGCTGAAGTTCAAGAAAACAAAAATTATGACCACATACAATCTATATAATTTTAAAGTAGACGATGAAGAGATCGAAATAGTTCAGGATTTTCTATCCTTGGGCTCAGTCATAACAGATACTGCAGCCAAGAAATCAAAAGAAGACTAGCACTTGGAAGGGCAGCTATGATGGATCCTGAAGTGTAAAGATATATCATTATATACCCATAATTGTATATAATTGTCCATGCCATTGTATTTCCCATTTCTATGTGGGAGCTCGACTGTGAAAGCTTCACAGTGGAGAAAGTTGATAGGGGGAAAATAAATTCATTTGAAATGTGGTGCTGGAGAAGAGTTCTGAAAATACCATGGACCACTTTTTAAAATCCAATGGAAGGATTGTAGAGATCCATCAGGATGCAGGATGCTGGCCTGAACTCTCCCTAGAAGCAAAGATAACTAAACTGAGGCTGCATTTTAGCCATATCATGAGAAGAAAGGACTTACTAGAAGTCTATAATGCTTGAGAAAGGAGAGGGCAATAAGAAAAGGGGAAAACAACAAATCTACAGGACCTGAGCAGGATGGTTGAGGATAGGATGACCTGGAGGTCTCTCGTACATAGGGTCACCATGGGTTGAAGTTGACTCCAATGAGTTAACAACAAAGGGCACAAACTGGAGGTTATTGTTGTTTTGTGCCTTCAAGTCATTCTGATTTATGACAACCTAAAGCAAACCTATCCTGGGGTTTTCTTGGCAAGATTTGTTCAGAGTGGATTTGCCTTTGTCTTCCTTGAGGCTGAATGTAACTTGCCCAAGGTTACCCTGTGGGTTTACATGGCCAAGCAAGAATTTGAACCTTAGTCTCCAGAGTCATAATCCACTGCAGAATGCTGGCTCTCAACTGGGGATTAGTCTGCTTATTTACTGACAGTCTATATATTCTGACAAAAAGTTATAAATTATATTGAACTACAGGGTAATTTAACACTGTGGCAGCAACTAGCCACTTATCAAAGTGATTATCAGTAAGAACATGCCTGATGGGGAAAAAGAATTTTACTATTTTCACACTTTACTGTTGGGTGGAGATTCAGTTCAGATATGTTTCTCTGAATTTTGTACTGCTATTAACTTCCAGTGGGGTGATATGGAAGAAAAATAGCAGAGATGTGAAAATTTCTCAGTCTTGATTTTATCTTTCTTCAAATTCTGCTTGCATTTCCTTCCTGTCTTTGTTTTGTATATGGGGTGACACCATATATTTTTAATTCCTGCATAAACATTCAAGCATGTTTTGAACACCTTTCTTAAAAGGCACACTTTTTAACTATTTTCCCCACTGACCAAACCAGCTATGTGAAATTTTTTCAAAGGCACCTATTTTAGATGTGCACATTTATATAAATATAATTTGAAAAATAAAATGGATAAGAAGGAATCAAATGTTCATAGTCTTCTTCTGATGATAGAACATCAAAAATATAGCTATCCTGTCAGTGATAGTCTTGTAATTTGTATCTGAGAGTCTACTAACTGCATTGGTGAAAGTTATAACCTCTAATATAAATCCAAGTTTAATTTTCCTCATTGGATTTATTTTAATCTACCTATCTAGACTGATGTAATGTATTATCTCAAGGTTAAGGACTGTAATTCAGGCTGCATCTACACTGTAGAAATAATGCAGTTTGACACCGTTTTAAGTGCTGTAGCTCCATCCTGTGGAATCCTGGGATTTGTAGTTTTGTAAACTCTTTAGCCTTTTCTACCAAAGAGTGCTAGTGCCTCACAAAATGACAGATCTTAGGATTCTGTAGGGCGGTATCATGGCAATTAAAGTGGTGTCAAACTGCATTATTTCAACAGTGTAGATGCACCCCTCATTTCCTTTATCCACACCACTTACAGCTCTAGGGTTTGAACCATGGAGTAGAGCACATTAGTTTAACATAATCTTGGATTTATGACAGTATGAGTGCATTTTGCACTTAAGAAGCTTTTGCACTTAAGAAGCACCATCCTTCCCATAAAATAGTTTAAAATGTAGCAAGCATTTATGTGAATGATGTCTTGAGACTGCCACACCTATTATCTTAGTGTACCTAAATACCAAATACCAAGCCAAAGTATTCTCCAGTTTCTATGCAGGGTTATGATAGCTGGTCAGTAAAGAAAGCTGATAGGAAACAAATCAACTCATTTGAAATGTTGCCTAGATAAAAGTTCTGTGGTTACTGTAGACTGCTAAAAAGACAAATGAATGAATCCAAGAGCAAATCAAGCCTGAATTCTCCCAAGAAGCAAAGTTGACTAAACTTTGGATATATCATGAGATGATGGACTTGGGAAATTGTAATTAGCTCAGATAGTTAGCAGGAAAACAACTCAATTTATACAATGGGCATAGGTCCACATAGACAAGGTTTCCTCAAATTGATTTGTAAATTTATTAGAGGATCAGGCATACAAAGACAAATGTTCACTCACACATTCTCATAAGAACTCAGGAATAGAGCAAGTTAGCATGGAATAGACATGAGGCTTTTATAATGGTGATATTACCTGTCCAGAGTACTCCAGGTGGACTCGACTAGATGAAAGGATGGTACCATAGAATGAGTCAGAGCTGGACCAGAATTCAGAGTGGTATAGTGTCACCATGAATTCTAACTAGTCACACTTAACCAGAATTTTGGTAGTCTTTTATAGGCTGAAAATAGCCCAGGGTGGGAGTTGATTGCTGTACATCAAAAGAGCCAAATTAACATAAAGGTTTCCTTGAAGTAGATAGATTCCAGAGGGGGGTAATGGGTCTTATCTATCTTGTGGCCAAGAGTCATCCAGGCCATAAATCCTCTAGCTTCCTTGTCTCTCTCTGTTTTGCAACTCCTGAAACTAGTTGTTTAATCTTTAAATGCGTGCTGGGATCTATGTGACCAGGGTGCCTATGTGACTACCTCACCTCTGGGTGCATGGCGGCAACTAGATTTCCATTTTTAGGGTCATACCAGAAAACACACACTCACAGAGTATAGAGAATGCTTGATTTATCATAACAATGTGACTAACGAAAAGATAATAATCTTTGGTAAAGATGAAGGCAATAAGAAAAGAAGACTGCATTACAGATGAATAGCCTCAATCAAGGAAGCCACAGTCCTGATTTGCAAGACTTCAGCAGGACACTTGATAACCAGGAATTTTGGAGATTTCTCATTCATAAGGTCATCATAAGTCGAAGTCAACAAGAACAACCATTTTGAATCCTTTAAGGGAACCTGGAAAGATGATAAATTTCAATTTCACATAAACTGCAATACTGAATTGTTTTAAATTATGTATTGTTTTATCTGTATACTGTCCTGAAATCCCATGATAAAGGGCAGCATGTAAATATTTTAATAATAAAAATAACATAAACAAACTGTTTAAACCACAACAGGGTAAACTTTAAGAAAGGGAAGCTAATGGACTGGGACTTAACTCTTAGAAGTTTTTACCTCCAACAAAGAAAAAAATCTGCATTGGAATCCCTCCAAAACAACTGAATTACAACAGAAACAACATCTGCTATAAAAAGAAGACTTGTGACTCTACCATAATCACTTTTCTTCTCCTGCATGATTTTTTAAACTTCTTTCACTTGATGAAGAAACCAGTGGAGCTTCAAAAGCTTATATGATATACTTTTTGCATTTTGGTTGTCCGCTCTTTTGTGGACTTTAGATTTTATTGTATTATGCTGCACGGCCAATATGGCTATCCCTGAATACATTTAAATTTTGAATCTGCAGGCCAACAGCAGATGGCGATATTGCCTAGTTTTTAAAATACTTTCTAAGAAGGTGGGCTCCCCAAATAATCTATGTTGTGTATTTCAGCAGGAGAGCCAGCATGGTATAGTGGTTTGAGCATTGGACTATGACTCTGGAGACCAGGATTTGAATTCCTGCTTGGCCATTGAGCCTCACTGGGTGATCTTGGGCAAGTCACATTTTCAGTGGAAGGAAAAGGCAAAACCCTTCTGAAAAATCTTGGCAAGAAAAAATCATGATAGCTTTGCCTTACACTTACCATAAGTCAGAAATAACTTGAAGGCATGTAACAACAATATTTCAGAGGATGGCAATAGCAAATGACCTCTGAGGATTCCTTGTCTAAGAAAGCCCACAGAGCCCTGGTGGCGCAGTGGTTAAATGCCTGTACTGCAACCACTCACTCATAGACCACAAGGTTGCGAGTTCAATACTAGCCAGGGCTCAGGCTAGACTCAGGCCTGCATCCTTCCGAGGTCACTAAAATGAGTACCCAACTGTTGGGGGGCAATGAGCTTACAGTTGTAAACCACTTAGACATCCCATAGCGCGATATGAAACGGTATATAAATGAAGCTGAAAAAATGAAGCTGAAACAGATAACTTGAAAGCATAAACACACACACATAGCACTTGAGGAAGTGAATGCCCTTGATCTGAGTCACTAAACTACGGTAATTTAAATATCCAACTCACAAACATTCCTAATTTTTCAGGAAATAATGTGTTTGTAGAAAAATTGTGGCTGAACTGCAGGTGCAGCAAGATGTTATTGACAGTTCTCATCTAGGTGAACATCCCCAATCCAGGAATCTGAAAGCCTCCAGAAACATAAACCTTTTGAGCACTAACATGATGTTTCAAAGGCTTTGATTTTGGAAGATTTTAGATTTGGATTTTGGAATACAAGTAGTGTACTACATACCATTGCAGCCTTGAGAACATGTGGGAAGTGGGGGGGGAGAGGACTGACTTGAGGGAAGGGAGACTAGGGAGGCTAAGAAGGGGGAGGACAGGACTGAAGGAAGAAATAAAAAAACAGGGAGGGTTATGTCAAGAGGGATGAATAAGAAGGGAATAGCAAAAAAGGGGATCTAGGGTGTATTCTAAGGTGGCAACTACTGGGCAGCAGCAGTAGTGGTGGGTGACGCTGGTGGACGATCTTTCTGACAGTATAGCAGTGACACTATAGCTATTTCATGTTATGAAGGTGAACTTCCTTGTGATAACCTTTCACACAAAAAAAGAATGAGATGATCCAACATAGAACTAGAGAGTGACAGAACACAAACAGAGGGCAAATACAAATAGAGATGTGCCCAGGACACAAAAGAACTAAATAAGATGGGAAACTATGTAGTATACACATTTAAAAATAAACAGAAGTAGTTGTGCTACACATGTTATCAGCACATGGAATGTAAGAAGCATGAGTCAAGGAAAACTAGACATAGTTTAAAAAGGAAATGGAACATATAAATATAGCAGTACTTGGAGTGAGTGAGCTATAATACACAGGAATGGGACATTTTGAGTCAGATTACTTTACAGTCTTCTACTCAGGAAATGAGAAAAAGAAAAAGAACAGAAAAGCATTAATAGCAAGCAAAGACATAGCAAAATCAGTAAAAAGATATAATGTAAAGTCAGACTGAATAATGTCAATAAGGCTTCAGGGAAACCCAGTAAACATCACCATAATCCAAGTATATGTGCCAATGACAAAGACAGAGAAAGAAGAAATTGAGTCTATAACAGAGTCCAGGAAGAAATTAACAACATAACAAAACAAGACTGTTTTATAATCAAAGGAGATTGGAATGCCAAAGTAGGAAGCAGAGCAGAATCAAAGACAATAGGGAGATTTGGGCTTGGTTCAAGAAATGAAGCAGGATAGTGACTGATATTGTCAAATAGCTCTTACTATCAAGAAGTTCATCTGAGGTTGGTGAACACTCAGCTAAGTTTAACATCTATAGGATTAAGTAATGTATTTCGGACAAACTATGATGGGAAACATTGTAATTTGCTGATACATAAGTACAAGCAATTAGAGTTTGGAAAATGTACTTTTTTTTTTTACATCACTCCCAGATTCCACCAGCTAGTGCTCTAACAGAATTAAAGAAGTCTCCCCAGCTTTCTTTCAAAAGTTAAACACCAACTTCTTTTGAATTTTTAAATTTAAGTCATTTTAATTAATGTAGTGCATTCCAAGACCCTGTAACTACACTGCCTCAAACAGCCATCTTGAGAACCACAAAAGCTTTATTTATTTATTTATTTATTTATTTATTTATTTATTATCTCATCTTTCTACTAGCACAGGATTGAAGGTGGATCACAACCATTTGAAAGCACAGTACAACTAAAAAAAAAATACAAAATTTAAAACACAAGTTCTTCATTCCGCACTGCTTTAGAAGTCAGATCACCCTTTGTCAAATAATGACTCTCGAATCACTGACAGTAGACCATGGGCTTTACCAGAGCCTGAAAGTGTGACTCTTTTTTTGGACTTCAGCTCCAGCCATCATGGAGTTATTGTATCAGTTGTGCAATCTGTTGAGCAGAAGGGAAGGGCTTTTCTGTTGAAACAGATACAGTGCTCAAGTCTTGAAAACAAACCTTACAGAGATGCTTCATTTTTTTTATATAAATGTGGCCATTGTTGACAAGTTAATTACTGTATATGGCAGAAAAAGTAAATTGTAAATTGTTGTCAGCGTAAATTGCAGTTATTGGAGAGAAATAGCTGCTACTGAGACAAAAATGAATAGAAAAGACTGCATCTGTTGGAAGAAAATGATTGTAGTTCCTTTTGAGTCATGCCACCAAAAAAGCTATTTTTCACCCTGCAGTAAATGTACCAAAATGGTTAATGGAAGGCAGAGGAGACATTTACAGGTCAGATGCTAAGAAGTATTTCTTGCACATAAATCCCAATAGAGTCACCTGGTACCAATCACATAGCTTTGAAGTTCCAGTCTCCATATATTGTTTGCAGGCCTTTGTAAAGTTACTTTTTTGGACGTCCTGAGATTAGGACTGCAGGGCAGGGTGGCACATAGAAGGGAAGCTGTAGTTAACACTGATGACAACAATTTGTTGTTTTCTCTCCTTCTTCCTTTGCCATGAGACTGTAGTATTATCCCTCAACCACCTTCCATCAAAAAGGAATACTGTATGTCACCTCTGCCTTGCTTTAACACTGTTATGGTGTGTAAATAGCACTCAAGACTAAAATCATTTGTGAAATCCAGACCTTGTGGGAACAATATTTATGTCTGTGAAGCCACACTCCCATCTCCAGGGCTTAGTGGCTTGGTCCTCCTCCCCAGATCCATGCCTGAAGAAGTCGACATTGAGATAAAACTTTGTGATGCTTCAAACAAATAACAGTTTTATTTAACACAAAACTTGGTGTCTGTCCTTAACAACTAAACCTTTGGACTCACTTTGAGGCAACTTTCTTTGCTCTATTCCCTAGAACTCTCAGGTTCTTCTTGGTAGCGAGAGGAGATAAGCTGATACTTCTCTGCCGTTTCCCAGTCTGCCTTTTCAATAATGTTGGGTCCTTGTCCGTTGGATCCCAAGTCCCCCTCCTTTGGACAGGGTCCCTCCTAGATGAAGTATCTCACTGAGAAGCCCTTCCAATCAAGGATCTCTCACCTTCGTTCAGCCATGTGACCATCCTGGAGCAACCTGTTCCGCTCTGCAGGGCTGCCATTCACCTTTCTTTCTTTGTGCAAACCTCACCATCTCTTTCCCTCTCTACAACCACCTCTACCTGGTAACCTTTACCATGTCCTCTTCCTCTCAGCCCCACCTTACCCTCTCCTCTTATCCATAACTCTCCTAACCACTCCCCTAGGTCTTCCTTTCCTGGTCCTGTTGTCCATCCGTTTCTCCTCTGCCCTCATCCAGCCTTTGCATGGGATCACCAGCCCATCCATCTCCAGCCACAGGGAAAGTCTCCCTTCCTATTCCCCTCTCCTGATCATTCCAACACTCCAACTCCTTGTTGGGATTTGTAGTCAAAGTGGAAATGTACAAATGTGAGAAATTTCTACTGTGAAAGTTTCAGCCTGCAGGTGGGTTACAAGTAAACAACACACATAGAACACAGTCAAGGTCAGTGAGCCTGGGAACATGGAAAAAAGAGTGTAAACAGATTAGGTCATAGGGTTTGGTGAGAACCAGGGTCACATGACACATGAAACACAGAAAAGGCTGGGTTTAGAGCTGTTTAGCAAATGTCTATAAAGGTAACACCCTGGGGGTGGAGTTTTTCCTTGAGTGGCTTGCTGGGCTTGGCATGGCTTGGCACTGAGTTTTTCTTTGTTCTTATGGCTTTTCTACAATGTAAATAGTTACCATGTTAATTCTGCATCTGAAGAATAAAGACCCTTCTTTTGAAGAGAATTTGGTGTCTGATCTGGTTCATTGAATGCCGGAAGGCTGCAGCAAGTTACAGATCCAGAGACGTATGGAGCTGGTGAAAGGCAGTCCTGCATACACTCTGCACACTTTCTACCAACAAATCAACACTCCTTTCCCTCTGCCCAGCCACAGATCCCCCCAGCCAAGAGGAGTGTTGGCATCTCCACTGGCCAGGGCCCCTGCCAGGAAAAGAAGTCAGCATTAGCATGATGCGAGCCCTTTCCATGTTGTATCATAAAAGCATATGGCTGGAGCACTAAATACCACCGTGTTAATCGAGGGTTTGCATCTGTCATGGAGGACAGCCATTGTAGAGGGACATGGTCTTTTACTAGGGTAAACACCGCCCCCTAAAGATAATAGTGCAATGCTTAGACAGCCCATTTTGCAGCCAAGGCTTCTTTTTCAGTGGCTGCATACTATCTCTCTGCAGGGGATAACTTTCTACTGAGGTACAAAACAGGATGTTCCACATCCTCCCACTCTTGTGCCAGGTCAGCTCCCAATCTGATGCATCTGTCTGGAGGATTAAAGGTTTTGAAAAATCAGGGCCCCTGAGGAAGGGATGGCTATACAGCTTTTGCTTTAGGGTACTGAATGCTACCTATTCCCAGGGCCCCCACCTTATGACCCACAGTCCTTTCTTCCACGTAAGGTCCGTTAAGGATCCTGCTAAGTGAGCAAAGTTTGGGATGAACTTACGATAATACCCAGCTAATCCCCAAAATTGCTTCACTTGTTTTTTTATACTAGGTGGGTGCCATGCAGCTATCCTATGGACCTTATCCGGTAGGGGTTTAATAAGCCTTTCTCCTACTCTCTCCAAGTACTGGACTTCTTTTCTAGCAATGGCACTTTTTTTTATCAGCCATAAGTCCTGCTGGCCTCAAAGCCTCTAATACCTGTCAGATATGTTTGAGATGGTCTTTCCAGGACTCACTGTAATCACTTAGCAGGAATTTGGTTTATGAATGTCAATGCAGAAATGTACCATCCCGTCAGGTTTCAGTACCAAGATGGACTTATTTCCCCATGGGCTACAGGACTCCTCCACTACTCCTAACTGTACCATGGCCTCCACCTCCTTATTTATCACCTCCTGTAGCCACCACAGCCACAGCCTATCCAGAACTCTAACTAAGGCTCCCAGTTTGGTGTGGATGGGATGTTCTATTAGCTGAGTGCAACTGGGGCAGCTTGAAAACACATCTCTAAATTCCTCTTCAAGATCTTTCACCTGTTCTTGTTGTCTGACAGTGAGAGCAGATGAAATGGGAAGATGCCCTTCAGGGTCAAGGGCTTCCACATGGGGACCTAGTAGAGCGTCCTCTTCCTCTTCATGCACCTGTGCTCACAGCACTTCTCTCTCCTTCCACTCCTTTAGAAGGCTGACATGGAAGATTTATTTGCGAGTTCAAGCCCACAAAACTTCCATCTCATAATCTACTGGCCCCACTTTTCTGCTAGCCATAAAAGGTCCTTGCCATTGTGCAAACAATTTATTCTTGAGCATAGGTAACAATACCATAACCCACTGTCCTTCCAAAAACTCTCAAGGTCTGACCTTCCTATCAAAATAATCTTTTTGGTTCTCTTGGATAGTCCACCAGTTAGTTTGCATTATCTGGGCTCTGTCTCTAAGATGTTGTCACATTTGCAATATCTGTGGCAGAATTGACCTACTCTGGGGTCTCTCTTCTTCTTGGCCTTCCTTAACAATGTCCAAGAACCCTGGGGGGTTTGCCCCTAAAGAGTCCAAAGGGCGAGAACCTCAGTGAGGCCTGTGGTACAATAAAGGTCACATAAGATTATGCCTTTGGCAAGGATAATCTACCATGAACAATTTTAGTATTTCCTCCAGGGTCCTGTTAAATCTTTCTACCAAACCGTTTACCTGCAGGTGATAAACAGTTGTTCTTAAAGGTCTCACTTTGAGTAGTTCCCACATTTAAAAAAAAACTCTACTCATGAAGTTAGTTCCTTGATCTGTAATTACGTCCTTGGGGAACCCTCCTCCGGAAAAGACTAATATCAATTCCTGGGCCAGCCGAATGGCATGGGTGGACCATAAAGGTATAGCCTTGGGTTGCAAAATCTATTATCACTAGGATGTAGCAGTGACCACCCACTGATTTATCCAAAGGACCCACAATATCTAGAGCAATATGTCAAGACCATGTTGCACCCTGGTCTGGAAAATGACATAGATGTGGCTACTGAAAGGAACTGGAGCAATGGTAACAGGGTTACTACAGTTCAAGTGGCAGGTGCATGAGTCAGCATTTGGCAAGCTGTGCATCATGGGAGGTCTGATGCAACATGCACAGTGGATGAGACCAGCCAAGTATGCATCATGGGAGGTCTGATGCAACAGGCACTGGGGATGAAACCAGCCAGGTTTCATTAGTGCATGGCTGTCACATGTTCCCAAGAATACCACCTATATATGGAAGAGGGTCAGAATCTCCATTGTTGGTTAGTTGTGGTTGGTGGTTGGCGAAGCACTTTGTTGGTCTATATAGCTGTGAGTATTCAAGATGGATGTCTGGTACTCTATGTATCTTTGTAAATATTTGCAACAAAGATTAAAGCCTTCATTGAGTGAAGTCTCGCTGTCCAGCAATTCATTTCTCCAAGCTGAAAACAGCAGCCTGTGTGTGAGAGAATTTTTCTTGTGCCGTCTAGAGCAAGACCCTTCACAGAGACCACCTTCTAGGCATTCCTGCCTACGTGCATCAACTCTCTGTGTGTGTATGCTAGATCCCGCTTGTCTGCATACCCCAACACAATATGTCTAAAGGGCTCATCTATTATGGGCATAGGTATTAACCATTCCCTGGAGCCTTTTTTGTTTAATGCAACTGACATTGGCACAAAAATGTTTCACCTCCACATAACTGCCTGGCCAAAAGAACCATTGTGTAATCCTGTCCAAGGACTTTTCTAAGATGAGATGGCCTGCCACAGGTACCTCATGAGCCAACCTCAGTATATCTCGCCTTAACAGTCCAGGTACTAATAACTGAGCCACTTGATCTTCCTGCTTTCTTTTGGGCAAAATCCTATATGCTAAGTCCTCCCATAGTTCAAAGTAGGGTCCCTCCCCTCTGTACTCCAGTACTGCCTGTCGCAGAGCTTCTTGCAAAGACTCATCATTTTGTTGCCAGGCTACTACCTGAGCCCAATCTACTAACTCAAAGTGTTGTTTCTCCCATGCTTCCCCCATGTTACTATCCTCTAGCATCAACAACTGTCTTCAATGGAGCCAATCTTTTCCTAACAAGTTGGGCCACCCTAGGGATGATACTACACCCACACTGATTCTAGCCTGAATATCTTGAACTTTAACCATGGCCCATGCTGTCCCATAGGCTTTAACATCCCCATGTATACAACAGACTAGCAATATTTCGGGTGTGCTTTGTCCTGGGGCTTCCCTTACTAGCATATGGCTACATCCCCTAATCAATCAAGGCTAAGAGAGGTTTATCATCCACAAAGATGGGCACCACTCATACCACCCCCTCACTGCCTGTTACCTGAGCAGCTTCCCATGCTTCAACCCATGAGCATTCCATAATGGGGCAGTCTCTACGGATGTGTCCTTCCATTCAACAGATGAAACAATTGAGCAGTTTAGAATCATAGAGTTGGAAGAGACCACAAGAGCCATCCAGTCCACCCCCTGCCATGCAGGAACTCTCAATCAAAGCATACCCAACAGATGGCCATCCAGCCTCTGTTTAAAAACCTCCAAAGAAGGAAACTCCAGAACTCTCTGTGGCAGAGTGTTCCACCATCAAACAACCCTTACTGTCAGGAAGTGACTTCTAATGTTGATGTGGAATCACTTTTGCTGTAGCTTGCATCCATTGCTACAGGTCCTGTTCTCTGGAGCAACAGAACAAACAAGCCTGCTCCCTCCTCAATATGACACCCCTTCAAATATTTAAACAGGGCTATCATATCACCTCTTAACCATCTCTTCTCCAGGCTAAACATACCCAGTTCCCTAAATTATTCCTCATAGGACATGGTTTCCAGACCCTTCACCATTTTAGTCACCGTCCTTTGGACACACTCCAGTTTCTTAACATCTTTTTTGAATTGTGGTGCCCAGAACTGGATACAGTATTGCAGGTGGGGCCTGACCAGACAGAATACAGTGGCAGTATTACTTCCCTTGATCTAGACCAAGGGGTCGGCAACCTACAGCCCACGGGCCGCACCCGGCCCGCGGACCCCCGCTGAACGGCCCTGGACGACCCCTGCTGCCACTACCGCCCCCCGCCACTGCATGCTCCTGCTGCCACGAGCATCACAGCTGCCATTTTGCTTGCCAAAATGGCGACCGCAAGTCGTTTGCGCATGCGCAGTACTCCTGCGCATGCGCAAACAACTCGCAGCTGCCATTTTGGCAAACAAAATGGTGGCTGCGAGTGGGGGGCCTTCCAAAATGACGCCCGCATCGTGCAAATTCGCCCACCACAGCCGCTTCCCTGCACCTTGGAAAGGCCCCCCTGACACTGCTGTGGGCAAATTCTCCCACCGCGGGTGCAGAGGGGCCTTTAGAAGGCCCAGGGAAGCCCCCCCCCCCATGGCTGCTGCCGGCAAATTCACCTGCTGCAGCTGCTTCCCTGGGCCTTGGAAAGGCCCCCTTGCCACTGCTGTGGGCAAATTCGCCCGCCGTGGGTGTAGAGGGGCCTTTAGAACGCCCAGGGAAGCCCTCCCCCCGTGGCTGCAGTGGGTGAATTCACCCACCGCAGCCACTTCCCTGGGCCTTGGAAAGGCCCCCCTGCCACTATGGGGTACTCCTGCGCATGCACAAACAACTCGCGACCTCCATTTTGGCAAACGAAATGGTGGCCGCGAGTTGGGGGCCTTCCAAAATGACATCCGCATCATGCGTGCATGTGCGTGCGATGCGGGCACCATTTTGGAAGGGCCCAAGGCAGCTGCGCAGCTGCCGTGGGGCCTTCGGAAGGCCCCCTTGCCACTGCTGCCGGCGAATTCACCCGCCATGGGTGAGGAGGGACCTTTAGAAGGCCCAGGGAAGCCCCCCCTGTGGCTGCTACAGGCAAATTCGCCCACTGCAGCCACTTCCCTGGGCCTTGGAAAGGCCCCCCGCCACTGCTGTGGGCAAATTTGCCCGCCGCAGGTGTGGAGGGGTCTTTAGCAGGCCCAGGAAAGCCCCCTATGGCTGCTGCAGGTGAATTGGCCCACCACAGCTGCTTCCCTGGGCCTTTGAAAGGCCCCCTTGCCGCTGCTGCAGGCGAATTCACCCGCCGCGGGTGCGGAGGGGCCTTTAGAAGGCCCAGGGAAGCCTTCCAAAATGGCAGCTGCATCGCGTGCACATGCGCACAATGGCGCCGTCGTCTGCATGAGCGCACGGGGGGCAGAGCAAGCGCGCGGGGGGAAGCAAGCCTGCGTGCACCTCTGCCCCCCCTGTGCCATTTCCCCCCCCCCGGCCCCCTGGCAACAAAGGTTGCCAACCCCTGATCTAGACCCTATATTTCTATTGATGCAACCTAAAATTGCATTGGCCTTTTTAGCTGCCGCAACACACTGTTGACTCTTGTTCAACTTGTGGTCTACTAGGACTCCTAGATCTCTTTGCCATGTAGCCATGTTAAGCCAGGTGTCCCCCATCCATGCATTTCATTTTTCTGTCCTAAGTGCAGTTCCTTACGTTTCTCTATGTTGAAATTCATGTTGTTAGCTTTGGCCCAGCTTTCTAATCTATTAAGGTCATTTTGAATTTTGATCCTGTCTTCTGGGGTATTAGCTATTCCTCCTAATTTGGTGTCCTCTGCAAATTTGAGAAGCACGCCCCCTATTCCTTCATCCAAATCATTGATAAAGTTGTTTAATAGCACTGGGCCCAGGACAGAACCCTGTGGCACCCCACTGGTCGCTTCTCTCCAGGATGAAAGGGAGCCATTGTTGAGTACCATTTGGGTCTGGCCAGTCAACCAATTACAAATCCATGTAACAGTTATCTTGTCTAGGCCACATTTTACTAGCTGTTTGCCAGAATGTCATGGGGAACTTTTTCAAAAGCCTGAAATCAAGATATGCTATATCCACAGCATTCCCTTCATCTACCAAGCTGATAATTCTATCAAAAAGAGATCAGAATTGTCTGGCATGACTTGTTTCTCTGAAACCCATGTTGACTTTTTGTGATTATGGCATTCCCTTCTAAATGTTCACAGACACTCTGTTTAATGAACTGCTCTAGAATCTTTCCTGGTATTGATGTCAGACTAACTTGGCAATAATTGTTGGGATCCTCTTTTTTCCCTTTTTGAAGTTGGGGACAACATTTACCCTCCTCCAGTCTGCTGGGACTTCTCCCATTCTCCAGGAGTTCTTAAAATTATTGCCAATGGCTCCAATATTACATTTGTCAATTCTTTTAATATCCTTGGATGTAGTTCATCTGGTCCTGGAAATTTATATTCATTTAGATTAACCAGGTATTCCTGTACTACCTCTTATTCTGTGCTGCATTTCCCCTATTGTGTCTTCTGCTCCATTTTCCTCAGGTTGAGCACCCTTTTCTTTTTCTGAGAAGACTGAGGCAAAGAAGATGTTGAGTAGCTCTGCCTTTTCTCTGTCCCGTTAGCATTTTGCCATCTTCTCTGAGCCCTACCATTTCCTTCTTCTTCCTTTTGCTACAGACATACCCCAAAAAATCCCTTTTTATTGTTCTTAATCTCTCTAGCAAGCCTGAGCTCATTCTACACTTTTGCTTTTCTGACTTTACCCCTTACTGTGCTCCCTATTTATTTGAATTCCTCTTTAGTGATTTCCCCTTTTTTCCATTTCTTATACATGTTCCATTTAAAACTTAGCTGAGTTATAACTTCCTTAGTAATCCATCCTGGTTTCTTGCGACACCTCCCATTCTTCCTCCTCATTGGAACTGTTTTAAATTGTGCCTTCTTTTTTATTTTATTTTTTTATTTTATTACGGCCGTTCGGCCAGCACAAATTGTGCCTTCAGTATCTCCCTTTTGAGAAACTCCCATCCATTCTGAACTCCCTTCCTTTTTAGTATTCTTGACCCCAGGACCACCCCCAGTATTTCCCTAAGTTTACTGAAATCAGCTCTCCTAAAGTCTGGAATGCGTGTCTGACTATGTCTAGCTTCTCTTTTCCAATGTATAACAAACTCCAGGAGAACATGATCACTCCCACCTAAGGATCCCACCATTTGCACTCCATTGACCAGGTCATCCCTGCTGATTAGGATCAGATCTAAAATAGCAGATCGTTTTGTTGCCTCTTCCACCTTTTGGATAATGAATTTCTTTTTGAGGCAAGTGAGGAATTTGCTAGACCTTAAAATTTTTGCTGAGTTTGACATCCAGCCAATATTAGGATAGTTGCAGTCACTCATCACTACTACATCTCTCCTTTCTGAGTGTGTAGTCATCTGTTCTATAAAAGCATCATCCAATTCCTCAATCTGACTTGGGGGTCTGTAGTAGACTCCCACAATAACATCCCTGTTGTTTCCCACCCCTTTAATTTTGATCCAGATGCTCTTCACCTGACTCCCAGGATTGAAGCTCTGGACTTCTTCACTGGTGTAAATATCCCTGACATATAATGCTGTTCCTCCTCTTTTCTTGTTTGGTGTATTTCTTTTTTTAAAAAAAGTTTATACCCCTCTATTACTACATTCCAATCGCGAGACTCATCCCACCAGGTTTCAGTGGTGCCTATTATATCCTATTTGCTTTGTCATGCTAGGAGTTCAAGTTCATCTTGCTTATTTCCCATGCACTCAGCATTAGTGTAGAGACATCGAAGACCATGTGTCCCTTCTACTTGCTGCCTGTGCAATCTTTTTTAATTTTTATTTATTTATTTTATTTTATTTTTTGCCTCCCACTCTTGAGTCCTTGCACTGTTTGCCTTGTTCCCTCTATGGCAGTTTGACTATTTTCTCCAGCCCTTTTGCCTTCTAGAATACTGTCTCCCTCCACCACATAACTCAGTTTAAAGTCCTCTGGATCAACTTTTTGAAACTATTGGCAAAAATGTTTCTGCCAACTGGTGTGAGATGCAACCCATTTCTTGCCAGAAGTCCATCCTCATGGAGTTGCAGCCAAATTGTTCTTGGCAACACCATCTGCGGAGCCAATTATCCACATTTGCTATTTTCCTCTCCCTTCTGGACCACACCCTTCAACTGGGAGAAGAGATGAAATGACAGCCTGTGCATCCAGCTCTTTCAGCTTCCTACCCAAAGCCTCATAATCCGTTCTGATATTCTGAAGGCTATGCTTTGCAGTATCACTGGTTCCCACATGGACCAAAAGGAAGGAGTAATGGTCAGTAGGATTGACAAGTCTTGTAAGTCTGACTGTTACATCATGGATTTTTGCCCCAGGGAGACAACACACTTACCACGGCTTATGTACCTCTCACCACCACCACCACCACACTCCTCTTCCCTTTGGTGATACTCTCAGGCTCCCCTGCACTTTACCTGAAGTCTGTCCCTGCTGCTCTTCCTCATCATCCCTGATTAGGCAGAGAGCTTCAAATCAGTTCTGTAGCTGCAAGCTCCCAGAATGATCCCTGGTTTCCCTACTTCTGTGTGTGACATTCCTCCAACCATTTACCTCCTGTGTCTGTGCAGTGACCTCCTCCTCAGCAACTTCATATGTGTTTTTCCTGTCCAAGACGATCTGGTCCATTCTGTCCAGGAAAACCTCTTGCTCCCTAAGATGCCGAAGTGTAGATACCTGAGCCTCCAGCTGCTCGACCTTCTCTTCGACAGGGCTATCAACTTGCACTTGGTGCAGGTAAAGTTCCCCACATCCATAGGCAAGAAGACAAACAAACATCCCACAAGTGTTGCAGGTGACTGCAGCAGATCCCTCAGTGTCCAAGCTGAGAAGTCAAAAGGAGACACTGAAACAAGACTGTGGGCTTCCCCCTGAAAAGGTCCCTTGTTAAACACCCATATAAAAAACCCCTGTTGTCTTGGCCTTCATCCCTAAACTCTGTCAGCGAGCTCAATCAACTGGGGTTATAACTCTATAGAGAGATCCTGGCTGCTAGCTTGTTCTGGAGGCAAGTCTCTCACTCACTTCCTCTGAGCGAAAGTCCCCCATCTCAGCTTTAGGGGCTGAGTGTATAAGAGAAAGTGAAAAATTAAAGTAGAACCCTTCAAACACTGCTCCTGTGCATCTCTGCCAGCAGTTATATAGAATTAGGCTTCTACCTCCACCCTCCAGTGACCCACAGAAGTGACTAACAGTTTAAAAAAGTTTAAGAACTCACCCAGCCAAAATGGTCACAGCGAAGCAGCTTTCCTCTTGCAAGGTTTTTTGACTGGTTCTCTGGCCCCAAATGGCACCACATCTAAAGTCCCCCATCTCAGCTTTAGGGGCTACTTGCAGTCCTTGGGGATTTCTCCTACTCTCCCCTGCCAGTACCTTCACCTCTTCAGTCTTGCCAGTATGGGCTCCTGTGACCCCACTGCCAACAAACTGATTCAGAGGACAGCATCCTCCAAAGTCTTGGGTAAATGACAACATACCCAGCTGTGTGCTTCAGCAGGATTGGCCAACATAAATTGTTCAATTAATAGGACTTCCCCCACCTCATTAGCTGTTCAGGCTGCTGGTTTGAGCCACCACAGGGCACTCACTCAAATCTTCTGCCCCAAAGGTCAGGAATGTAACCCTGGATACCACTTCTGATCCCTCAACCAGTGGTGACAGGTATTATCGGATATGTTGTGTGTTCAATATCACCTTTTAAACTATATGGTAGTCTAAGGCCTCTTCTGGGGTTAGTATATCTACCGCTTCTTGAGCGGGTCCAGTCAGACAAGGAGATAATATAAGGGCCCACTGGGCATTGGGCCAGCAAGCCGCCATGGCAACCTGTTTGAAAGTGTTCAGGAATGCTTCCACATTGGCATTTGGTCCCATCTTTACTATTCTCAAGGGAACCAAGCTGGCTGGGATCCCTTCTACTCCATCTATCACAGCAGTGGGTCAGAGTGTCCTCACCAGATCCACCACCTGACCCAGGAGTTGCATTTGGGCTGTCTACTGGGTGGTGAGCATCTGGTCTAGCACTTGTAACTGGTGAGTAGATACCTGTTGCAACAGCAGTTGCTCTTGTTCAGCAAACCATGTGAATCAACTTTAGGGTGTCCTCAGGGCAGATCCTACCCTTGGAGGTATGCCCACATTCTCCACCATTGAAGTCACACCAAAGTGGCTTGGTTCTCCTCCCCAGGCTCATGCCTGAAGTAGTCCACACCAAGACAAAATTTTGTGATGCTTCAAACAAATAATGGCTTTATTTAACACAAAACTTGGCATCTGCCCTTAATAACTAAACCCCTGGACTCACTATTGGGTTAACAACTTTCTTTGCCCTATTCCCTAGGTGTCTCAGGTTTCCCTGCCAGGTTCTTCTTGGTAGCGAGAGGTGATAGGCTGATACTTCTCTGCCGTTTCCCAGTCCGCCTTTTTGATAATGTTGGGTTCTTGTCCATGTTCCCAGATGTGACCTTGAATATCCCACCACACTCCCTCTAATTCTCCCAACCGAGGCATGGGGCAAGTCCTCTCTCCTCTGGGTGGGGTCCCTCCTAGGTGAGGTATCTCACTGAGAACCCCTTCCAACCGAGGGTCTCTCACTTTTGCTTGGCCATGTGACCCAATCTTGGGGCGACCTGTCCCTCTTTGCAGGACTGCCATCCACCCTTCCCTCCTCATACCTCACCTTCTCTTTCCCTCTCTGCATTTGCCTCTACCCAGTAACGTCTTCCAAGTCTTCTTCCTCCCGGCCCCGTCTTACCCTCTCCTCTTATCCCTAACTCTCCTAACCACTCCCCTAGATCTTTCTCCCCCTTAGGGTCCTGTTGTCCATCCGTTTCTCCTTTGCCCTCATCCAGCCTTTGCATAGGATCACTGGCCCATCCATCTTCAGCTACATGGAAAGTCTCCCTTCCTGTTCCCCTCTCCTGATCACTCCGACACCCCAACTCCTCTCCCTCCACCTGGCCACAATCTGTCTGGCTTTCTATCTGTCTGTCTGTCTATGGCTTCTTCTCTAATCCCCTGTGTTTTTGCATCACCTAGTCCAATGAAGACATCGTGTGAAACTGAAAGTTTGCTTATTATTTTGTGACTTTTCTTAAGTGAGGTCTGTAATAAAAGTATTATTTAATTTGGGATTTTGGTTTATCCCCTCAGAATGTACTTGCCTCTTGACACTTTCATCTTTTTTGCAAAGGCAGGGTTTGTCAAGCCTTCTTCCCCACTCTGCTCTCAAGAATGCAGCTGTCAGGGCACCCCAAAATCCCTTCATCCTTGCTCTTTTTATTCCTGGGTATTGGAGTACTTCTTCTTCACAAGTCACAGACTCCTCTGGCCCTGGCTTGGTTGGGCCACTACAACTTGGAAAGAAACTATGTGCCATAGCTGGGGAAATGTTTAGCCCTCTAGTTAATTCTGAACTACAATTCCCATCAGCCACTGTCAGTATGCAGTGAGAAATAATGGGAGCTGCAGTCCACCACAGCTGGAAGACCACACATCCCTATCCTTGCTATATGAAATAAGAGTTGTAAAACATTATTTTTAAGAAGGAACATTTATAAATAAGTGTTTTCCTTAATTACTTTGCAGAGGACACTGGGCACTAGTCTGCATGTTTAAAATACTCCTCATTGCAGTTGAATAGAATGTGATCCAGCCAAATGCAATTTACAGAAGTCTAGGGATTTTTAAGCCCCCCCCCCAAAAAAAAAAATTATTGAACTCCACAGAAAAGGGTTTTGCAGTTTTTACCAGTGTATCCACTGAAATCTGCAGAAATGCACATTATCGAATGTGAGCTTTCCATTTGCTCTGCATGATTCAGATGGGCGCACGTTTTCAGCAGTGGGAGGGTGAACAGATGCAAACAGATGCAGATTTGTGCAGGAAAATGAAGACAATTAACCGTCAGTGAGAATGTGTGAAAATGCACACCAATTTACATAGTACACTTACATGTAGACTAGCCTGGTATTACAATCCATACTCATAACAAAACTCCCTTCACTGGCTCAGCTGACCTTAAATGGGTGACATTTGTGCAACCTTATAACAATTCACTTGTGCATAAGGTTACTAAGTGGTGCTTACACCTTTAGTAAATACACATAGGGCAGCACTCTAAAACAGTAAACCCCATTAATTTTAGAGGGAAATATTTAGGTGAGTTTAATTTTCCACACAGCTCTTAGGGCTGGATCCAGACTTAGTCATAGGACGTTATCACGCGGGGTCCAAAGCAGACAGAACCCCGTCGCATCCCCGTCCCATTGCGGTTCCTTTGCCTCTGTGTTCACATGACGTTGCACAGAACCCCGCCCATCCCCGTTGCATCCCAGTCCCATTGCGGATCCTTTGCCCCTGTGATCACACGACGTCACAGAGAACCCCCTCCCATCCCCCTCCCATCCCCGTCGCATTGAGGCATCATCCCCATTCTTTTGCATGCTGGTTTCATTGGGAATTACATTTGCGCGACCAGAAGCATACCGGAATTTCGTTCATTCATTTCGAATGAACGCTGCTTTCGTTCATTCTGGAATGATGCTAGTTGCTAGAGACCCGCGTGTGATAACGTCCATAGAGTAGATTACAATAAGTGGACCTTAAGTGGTTCCCATCACTATCATTATGCCCTTAAAAGCAGTTTCTGCAAGTGCAAGTGGAAGAGATACAGTATTCCCTCCTTCTTGCAGCACCCCACAAACCTTTAAAAGCTCTCTAGAGGGCTTGACAACTGTCCAGGACGGGTTTTCAGTGTTGGAGGAGACTTTAAAGGGGAGGAGAAAATGAAACCCAAATCCTGATATTACCATGATCACAAACTTGGATTTGGTCCATTGGGTTTAACTGAGGCTGAATCACATCCATTTCTATTTTTATTAGTTGTTTTTAAATCCACCGTCAGACAGTTCAGTTGAAAGAAAGAAAAAAAACATCTTAAATCCAAATTATGGTGGATATTACTATTCTGCAAAAGTCAATTAATCTGATTTGCCCTTTTCAGATCACGCCAAGTTCCCTTTTATGAGGTTAGAGTTCTCAGCACTGTTATTTCAAGCTCTGTGAAAAACACATATATCTTTTATCCCCTATAAGCATTATGTCCAGTCTCATTTTTATACCCTACCAGCAAGGAAAAAGTACTGAATCAATATAATAAAATCAGATACCATTGTCCTCTGGAAGAATGAAACCTACAGCAAATGTTTTTAATCAACTTTCAAAGCATTTGCTACATACAGACATAAAATGAACTATACTCTGAACATGTAGACGTAGGGACATAATATGACATAATATGGAATTTCAACATAGATCACAATAGTTTTCTATCATATTGGCTATAGGTAAATTATAGAGAGAGAGAGAGGTTTTCCCCTTGGAGATGCTGTTTCAGAAATGGATTAAATGACCGATCAGTTCAAATGGTTCTTCAGGGCTATAGGATTCTACAAGGCATAACTGCCAAAAGATATTGTAACATATTCAAAAGCTTGTTATTACTTCCCTGTTAGGTCTTGAGGACAGACTAGTGTTCAGCTGGTTTTATCTAGTCCAGCTTTCTACTTATATTATGCTATTATCTAAGATTTCATATCTTTGTGGATTTTTGTAGCTATCTTCTAAAATTGGAGAATGGGAATAATAGAATCCTTTTTGAAACTCGTTAGAAGCAATATTTCATGTTGACTCATGTTAGTGCAGAAACATTTCAAATAAATTCAAAGTTATATATTTCCCTGGTTAAATTGAGGCCGATAAAATGATAAGCATTTGGTCTGACAGAAATTAAACATAAGCAGGTACCAGTCCTGGCAGGTTCTCATCCCTGCCAACTCTACAGTACTCTGCATTCATTTCCTTACCTTATAGGATATTACAGGTAGTGGTTTTATACTTAATGCTGACATTACCCACAATTTATATGGTAGAAATTATTATGGGTTTGCTGGAGCACACAAGTGTACTTTTCTCATTAATGGATGTGGGGCAACTAGCAACTGAATTGCTGGCTAAAAACCAGGACGCACTCTTAACAAGTCAGCAAGGGGGGGGGAGAGAACTTGACCCATCTCTTGATAGCTCTGTCACTAAATATAAAGCTATCTGGAGACCTGATAGTAGAAGGGAGAGTTCCACCTAAAAGTCCTGCAGGCTTGAGACTCTCCTTGGGCTGTAACTGCAGGCTTGAGGCTATAACTGCAGTCATTTCTCTTGGTTGCCTTCCAGGGACTGGTAAGGCAAGAGGGAGCTTGAACTCCTCGGTTTGCAAGTCGAATATACACATGACCTTTATTTTAAGGGACTTCAGAAATAAAGACACATAATATATATTCAATCTTAATTTTTCTCCCCCCCTTTTAAAAGTACAAGGCATTTTAAAAGTACAAGGCATCACAGGATTTTTGTCTGGTGGACATAAATACAGTATACATGACTATAATTTTTGTTACCATCAGAGATTTTTTAAAAAAAATTAAAATCAAGGGATCTCTCAGTGCCCTTCTCATTGGGTTTCTCTCAACATCATCTCCATTTTCTACCTGTTCTTATTTCTTACCTGGTTGAAAGTCTTGGTGTTTTCTTCTACAATGAAATCCATTCAGTTTTAAAAACATGTTTCCTAATTTGCACATTATTTGCACAGTTAACTAATTTGTGAAACTTCTCCTTTTTCACCAAAGTGTGTATTTTTCCTCAGTGATGAATATTTTAACTATTCACATTTTCAAATGTTGTTTTGTGCATCCTTTATTTCTAAGAAATTCTCTGTTCACTTTACCAATAGGTGAATGCTCAAAGCAAGGACTACATTTTCTAACAAAAAGTCTTGGTGCTATCTTCACCTAACTCCAAATAAGTTCTCAAAAATGTTTCAAATCAATGTCAGAGTTGTCAAGATAGTGAGTAACAGAGATTAGCACCACCCCCTACAGTCAGACATGACTAGACAATCTTCTCAAGGGAAAACACTGTTTATACAAACTTGGAAACAAACTGAAGCACTAGTAACAGAAAAATATCATTTTGTGAGCTGCCTTGGGTCCAGTTTGGGAGAATGGTGGCACATTAAATGAATAAATACATCTTCTACCTTGGTGCTACTTTCACCAAGACAGTTGAATCCAATTTCTTTCCATCTCTATGTGTCAGTGAAGTACCAACAAAACCCACTCTCCTCTCTTAAGGGAAGAGCAAAAAAACATTCTGTGCACTGCTGAAGACTCCTCTTTTGCTGACCTCCATGAGTAGCATCAGTGTCTGGATGAGGCTTAGCTGAGTGGTACTTGTGGGAATACCAACCAGCACTTTATCTCCTCCTCTTCTTCCTCCTCCTCCTCCTCCTTTCATTCCCTGTGAAATTACTCTAAGACAGCAGCAAACAGGGTGAGAATCCAGTAAGATGACCATTTGTGCTATTTGGCCTTCTCTTTCATTCTGAGGATTTTATCACACCACCCCAGTTTTTACCATGAGCGTGTTAATGAAGAAAAATGCATACATACCAATTCAGGAGCACATCCTACTGCACGTTCTGCCATTAATACAACTGAGCTGTTGCTGGTCCCTCACACTGTCTTCTGGCCTCATCCTTAGCCCCACCTCCCTGCCCCATGTCCTAACCTGCATGCCTTTCATTTGTTTGTGTGCATGCTTCTTAACACAATTCTGGAGTTATGATAACTCTGTGGCTTTAAACTCTATGGTCTTAAAAAATAGGGTGCTTTTTTAAAAAACTAACTGTTCTCAAATAGGGAAGGGGATGGAGACAAGGGGAGAGGAAGAGACACTGAAACCACATGACTGCACAATCCTGGAATTGCAACAGGATAATTTACTGCTCCTGATAACTAGTGCAATTGGGAGCTTATTGACGGGTGTTCCCTGTCAATGGCAAGGTGTAGGCTAACAATGATTGAAAGACAAGGCAGCAATGAGACAGCATTGTCTCGCCAGTATCACCAGAGCTGATGGTATCACCAAAGGCTTTATTATTGAACTTTTATGGCTGTTTAAAAGCTGTGTGTAATGATGAGAGAAGGCAGGCAATCAATTACTATGCAGAAAGTGAAACGCTTTCTGCCTTTGTTGAAAGGACATGTGCTTATTCATATATAAATTCCATTATGTTTAATGGCAAATGCTCTCACAAACAGGGCTTCAGTAAATCTAAAGCTAAAATTTGCTATTGGTCACAGCAAAACCTTCCTCCCTTTTCTTTCCCATTTAGGACTTCAGGCTGCCCAAAATTGTTCTGAAGAGTTTCCATGTCCTCCAGGTCTGGTTTTGGAGGTTCATGGTAAACTGGACTGGGGAGAGGGAATCACCTCTCCTTCCCTATTTATTTATTTATTTATTTGGATCCTGATCTATCATGAGAGAAACACTATCATTGGACACTGCCCTTAGTATTTCTTTGTAGAATTCTCCTGGTTAAAACAAACATGAAATGGAGCGAATGTTAGCCATGAAATAAATTTGCATCCAGACAAAATTGAAACAAATAACATTAATCCAGGTTTTGTACTCACTGGTGTACATTTACACTTCAAAACTGTGAAATGGAAATTTGGCAGAGCTAACTGATCTTTGCATAAAAATGGACTTCAAAGCTCACATGTGTTCCCATTCATTTTGTGGCTACGGATTTCCAGTTGGAGGTGATTACTCTGATTACCTGCACCTATTGTAATAGCATTTCATCCACAGCTTTGTTAAAAAAAATAAAGCCATTATTCATTGTCTTTTGTTGACCACAACAACTGTACCAAAGGGGCTTTGCAGTACACATGTAAGTGGCAGGTGTAATTGAAAAAGAGACAACGTCTCCAGGATTTTTGTAATGCTGTGAACTATGAATAGAGGAATAAAATATCTTCAATGGCCAGAAATTTATTGTTACTTTAAAGCTTCCCACAGCTCCCACCACCACTGGGTCTGACCAGAAGCTAACACCCACTCTTTTAAATAATTATTGGATTAGGTTTTTGCATTCAGTCTATTGTGAGCACTATTCCACTTGATGTTATAATTAGTTCTCCAGAAATGGTGGGACATTGGCTGGGGGAGAAACTTCTTGTAGCCTACATGGCTCCGTCTCTGTAATATCAGCTCTGCGGAAAATATATTTAGTCCAGAGAAGACAACTATTTTGTTATTGTCATTTACAATAAGGACAAAATTGCCATATGCTTGCTGCATCAGCTACTACAAAGCACAAACCCAATATGATACAGGGGTGAGTCACACTTACCTGTTTATTAGCACAGTCTCTCACAAGGATAATTTAGGACTTCATCTCCATTGGCTAACTTAGGAACAGAATAGTGCACCAGACTGATTTCTGTTATGATCCATCAGAACTTTTCTTATCTTCTTATGTTCTTATTCATTTTTATCAGACATGTTGTGCCCTTTTCTGTATCATAAAAATCATTTTTATCATGAAAAGAATACTAAGTTTATTCTTTTCCACTCTTAACATTTCTAGCTATCGTGTTAAATCTCTTAACTTTTAATGAAACTACACATTTTTTTAAAAAAAAAAGTCAAGCAGAGAGGAGCACTCCCATCTTACCAATAACATCTGCAGCACATGTCCACATTTCCACATCTTGTTGCTTGGTCACACATCACTACTAAAGTTAATTAGGTCACTTCAAATGGACTGTAATTGATAATGGCACTTTTGCAGGTTCAGATTTTCACACACGAAAACCGAAAGTAAATTAATGACCAGCAGTTTTGACAATTACGGTCAATTGAATTTGTCAACATGACACTTGATGCAAGTAATCCATATGTAAAGTCAAAACCTGAAATTTCAGAAAAAGCATTTTAGTATCATAAGTAACCATTATTTTAGAGGTAAAAGTAATTAAATTCTACCTTATTCTATTATCTAAATATACATAGCATACCTTTATGTTATTTTATTGCATGTCCTGTTAAAGGTAAAGGTAATAATAAATAAATTACTAATTACTGTTACTAATTACTAATTACTGTTACTAATTACTGTTACTGTTACTAATAAATAAATTCTGTGATCAAGAATTTGCTTCTAAATTAGCAAGGACAGCCACTGTGCCACTGAAATGCATAATTTCCTGATTGAAACAAAATTTATAGGCTTAATCCAATTGTTTAGTTCCATTGAATCAATAGGAACTTAATAAATCAATACATATGTAAATTCCATTGCTTCAGCAAGTCCACAGCCATTTGGAATTAACAACATCATAATGTGTACATTCATTCTAAAGTAAGCAATTGTTTCATTTATTTATATAGGGATCATCCTTTCCTGCTTTATAGTGCCTATGCAAGGTAGAGCTCTCTTTATCAGCCTTTCCAACCTGATACTTTTCAGATATTTTATAGGATTACATCTCTAAAATTTTCTTTTTGTTGGCAATACTAACAGGGGCTTACAGACAAGAAAGTCTAAGCATCTATGGGGTACCCATTTGGTGAAGGGTGCTCTATATAAGCAAACATATTATGGTCCTGTGTGTTTTATCTGGCTCAGGTTGAAAAGAACTCCTTCCTTCTCCCTGCTTCCTTACTTTACCTGGAGCCCTTTCACCCTAAATAATTATAGTGCTATGCTTCCACTCTGCCAAAAAATCTAAGTACCCCTCACTAAAATCCAACCACAAGAACCCATAGGATATGGCCATGGTAGTTAAAGTGGAATCACAGCACTATAACTGTAGTGTGGAAAAGACTTTTGGTGGTAGCAGCATCAACAGGCTTCTTCTTGGTGACCACCTTCACTCCTTCATGATATAGTATTGTAGTATCCAAGGTGGCACAGTACATTGAACTATGTGGGTCTTGTTTTTGAATTGATTTGTTAACAATGTTACTATTAATGTGATATCTGGACCGCATCATGAGAACAGTGAAGTTCTCATTTCCATTCATTAATATGATCCTTTTTAAAAAACATACACAATTATGGATTATCAGTTCATTACTTGAGAAAGGTATGCAGCTGAGAACAGACATCATGAAGCTTGAGACATATCTGCCCCGATCCAGCCATGTTTAAAGGGATGGTTGCACACTGTTTGTATAGTCCAGCCCAACCATCCAACCTGAACCATGTCAAATATATATATATATATATATATATATATATATATATATATACTGTACTTTTATAGCAATTTGATATATCTTTAATTACCAAGGCTTCATGTCACAGCATCCTGGGATTTGTGGTTTGGAGGGGGTATTTTGAATTCTCTGCTAGACAACTCTTGCCCACTTCCTTGAACTACAACTTTCGAATACTCCAGCAGATAATTCTAAGTGCCCTACCAAAACAAATCAAAGAGTCCCACAATAAAAGGGTATCCCAGTGTTATGTAGCACAGGAGATTATCACACTGTCCTTTTCCGTCCTTCCCTCCCAACCTCGGTGTGGGATGAAAACTCCCATACTTTGCAAAGAACAGGAAAATCCTGTTCTTTCAAAAAATACCAGAGAAGTCTGGATCGGGTACAAGATGCCATGATTGGGTACAGGATGCCTCTGGCCTGGGCATGGAGGCATGTCATAAAATCCATGCTTAAAAGTTTTCATCCTGCACCGAGATCAGGAGGGAAGGATGGAAAAGGACATTGCAATAATCTCCACAGACAGACTAACGAAATCAAGTCAGAGACTCCATATCACAAACAAGATCCATCAATGCAATGCAACATACCCTCCAACATTTATAGATTAAATCCAGGAAACATGTGGCCGAGCAACATCAGAGTGTGATCAAGATGGAGAAAGTTATTAATGAGGAAGGACATACAAGCTAGGAGAGGCTGCCGGCATTTGCTTTTGCCTCAGCCTACGGGGGGGGGGGGGCAAACTTCTGCCCCTTTCTCTCTTTTCCCCCACTGCTGTTTTAACTGAGTGCAAACTACTTTTGCAATGGAAGTATGCTTGGGGACAAAAGGGGAAAGTGGGAGGGAGAAAGAGAAACTGGGGCACTTTAAAAGCAGCTTAAAAAGTGGAATGACAGAGGATTTATCAAGACTGTCCCTGGACTTTATCACACCAAAAATAAAACTGGCTTACCTGAGCCAGCTTAACATTTAAAACATCTTGATGTTATCAGAAGGATTTAGTTGCCGAAATCACCACCCAGGTCCATCCTGGGTCCATCCCTGCTCCCAGGGCTGCTCCGGTGGCTGTTTCCTTAAGCCGGAAAACTTGTGGCTTTGAAAAGAGGTGCGCTGAAAATCCTGTTCAGGTAAGCTGGTTTTATTATTGTTGCGATAAGCTCCCCTGTCAAAATCAGGACAGTTTGAGGGTTTGGTACAATCATGCTGCTGAACGCTGTGTATAATGAAAACACTATTTATAATGAAAGCACCATAAGTTGTCCCATTTTATATATTAAGGTCCAAATATCATTCATCACGAATCAAAACCCACCATCACAAATATCTGGGGATATTCAAGAATCCATTGTGGTGGTTAAAAACAATAAAATAAAATAAAATAAAATAAAAATATTAGTTATGGTTCATTGTTCAAGAACTTCAGAAATACTATGTTCCAAAGCTGGAGGTAACAATCGACTGACTCAATAGAAGACAGTTTTATATATTCTTTAGTATGTGGCACTTCCCTTATTTATTTACTGTACTGTTAAACTAGCCAGCCAGTTACCAAACCTTTCTGTATGATGTGCACTCTGTTAAAAATAAAAAATAAAACAATTATACACTACAGCAATAAAACCAGCAGCAGTGAATAAAACATTTCAACATATAAAATCAAATTAACATCAGCAGCAGAATGAAATCACAAGAAATAGAGAGCAACAGTGCAAAGCATTTAAGCAATTTTTAAATACATAGAAGAATAAAAATCCCCCGTCACCAAAAGGATTTTCCAAGTACCCACTTATTGTCTAAGGATTAACAAATATGTACCATTGTCCAAAGATGATATGGTTGCTGCTGACCCATATCTCCACCCATCATGTTCAAAAATTCTTCTGGGGATACTTCCAGCATTCTCCATAAATATTTTCCTTCACCTGTCTAAGTATGTCAACATTGTAACACTACAGCACCAGCAGGACTGAGTTTTCTTTCCTCCCCTCTTGCCTGGTTCCTTCCCCCACCCCCTATCCAAAGCTATTGTTGTTACATGCAACAAGAGGATTTTCCAAGTGTTTTGTGGTGCACAGGGGTGTAGCAGAGATGGGAGGTCACCCATATGGACACCCTGAGTCAGATGACTCAGATCCATCAGGTGTTACCTATGGATTTAAATCACTTTCTATAACAACACCCACTGCTGGCAGTAATAATTATGGTATATTGCCATAGCACTCCAAGCACATCTGATCTTGTCTGATTTTGGAAACTAAGCAGGGTCAGGGCTGGTTAGTACTTGGATGCACTACCACCAGGGAACAGCAGGAATCTCCAGGTAGGGTTAGGAAAGAATCCTACTTGACACCTGGGCAGGGGGAGCTTCTGCTGCCCATCAGAGATCAAATCACACTGCAGAAATAATCCAGTTTGAAACCACTTTAACTGCCTTAGCTTAGTGCTACAGAATCCTGGGCATTGTAGTTTATTGTGGCACCAGAGCTCTCTGACAGAGAAGCCTAATCATCTCACAAAACTACAATTTAACAATATAAGGCAGCTTCTTATGTGCCTAATATTTCATTATTCCTTTGAATATGAATAAATGGATTTAATTTAAAACTGAGTATGTATACACAATAGTTTAATTATAACAACATAATAAGGCATAGGACGTATATTGCATAAACATTACTACATTTTAAAATTCTACATTTGTTGTTGTATGCCTTCAAGTCATTTCTGACTTCTGCCAATCCTAAAATGACCCTATCATGGGGTTTTCTGAGGCTGAGAGTGTGTGACTCACCAAAAGTCACCTACTGGTTTCCCATGGCCAAGGGTATAATCATACCCTGATCTCCTGAGTCATAGTCCAATATTCAAACCACTGCACCACACTGGCTCTGCCTAGATCACTTTTAAAATATCAGGAACTATGTCAGCTTCTTGAAAGTCATATTGTCTTATTCAGTTATAAGTTCCATATGTTTTAACCTTTTCCTGCCGAATTCTGTTTTCAAAGCCTGTCAATCTAATTAAAATAACACAAACATCATCCAATAGACAAAAAGTAATACAGTTTCTGAAATGTAATTATTAAGACCATTCATTAATAACATTTACTCATGAAGGCATGTTCTAATAATGAAAGATGTGTAGAGTGAATTGCCAACATTTTGGGGGTTATGGGCCCAGCACTATTCTTTGGTGGACTCCCATCCAAGTACCAACCAGGGCTGACCCTGCTTAACTTCCAAGATCAGGCAGGATCTGATCTGGTGCCTTTATGGCATTTAGGCTCCCTATAACACATCATACAGAGGACAATCTCTGCTTTTCGTTCATACATACATACTATATATTCTTGACTATAATTCAACCTCACATATAAGTCAAGGGCAGAGTTTGGGGCCAAAATTATGGATTTTGATATGACCCATGGATAAGTTGAGAATAAAGCTTAGGGCAGGGGTAGGCAACCTTTCCCCTTTAAGGGCTGAGGGACTTCAGCTCCCAGAATCCCAGGAGCTATTGGCCAACATGGGATTATTGGACAACATGGCTGAGGCTTCTGGGAGCTGAAGTCCCTCAGCCCTTAAAGGGGAAAGGTTGCCTACACCTGCCCTAAAGGCTGGATGAATGAGAGAGTAGAGGTGGGTTGGTGCTTCCAGGACAGATTACACTTTTGCTTTCCACTGGAGGATGATTTGGTTTTTCATAAGAGTTAAAGTACAGTACTTACATTGACTCACAGATAAGTCGACCCACAGGGTTTTTTAGTCAATTTTTAACTAGCATTTCTAAACAGGGGTAGGCAACCTTTCCCCTTTAAGGGCCAAGGGACTTCAGCTCCCAAAATCCCAGAAGCTATTGGCCAACATGGGACTATTGGCCAACATGGCTAAGGCTTCTGGGAGCTGAAGTCCCTCGGCCCTTAAAGGGAAAAGGTTGCCTACCCCTGTTTCTAAACATATACTTGAGAATATACAGTATGTCATACATACAGTTCATTATGGTCACAGACTAGCTTCTCTCTCTGCTTTACAAAAGCTTATACCACCATAAAATGTGGTATAGAACCCTTTTGGGACTGTGTCATAGAACCCTTTTGTTTGCTACAACAGACTATCATGGCTACTGTTCTTAAATGGTTTGTCATTTGCAGTTGCTCTTTAGGTCAGTCCAGAGCAATCCTTACACACAACAGAAAAGGAACAGCATTCAAAGCTGTTCTTTCTGGGAACATTAACAAAGAAAAGGAAAGCTTTGGAGAAGAAAGGACTTGAACAGAGTTGTGCATTACCACTCCACCTTCCAGAGTGTGATAAGAGCCATTCACTCCCCTTCCACATTTTCCAATGCTATTATGGTTTGGCAGCCTTCAAATGCTCCTCATGATAGAAATTTCACATGAATTTTCTATATAACAAGGAGTCATAATTTAATTATAGAATGCCATCTTTCTTCAAGTAGGTACCACTTTAAGCCAGCATGATAAATTATACATGAGACTTACAGTGCTTACATATAACAATGAACCCACAAACAAACATTACAAAAGGTTACATGCTCACCTGGCCAGGCATCCTTACACAAAATATAGAGCTATGGTTCCACTTCAACTGCCATGCCTGCATCCTATGGAATCCTGGGATTTGTAGTTTGGAAAGACACTCGAGCTCTCTGGTTTAAATTCTAAATGCACCTTCCTAAAATGTAAATCCCAGGATTCTGTGGGATAAAACCCTGGCAGTTAAAGGGGATTCATAGTGCTATAATTATGTGGTGCAAAAGAGTCCCAGGTTTTGCCTCAAAAACAAGCTTTGAAAGTGTTTGGTGTAATGCAATGCATCTTTCCCACTTTCTCCGCTACCTTCTCCACCCAACACAAACCTTTCTTCCCACCCATTCAATATTATTTGTGAGTGAACACATGTGGAAAAGGAAGGAGGTACATCTGTCTGGTTCCTCATCAGCCCTTACCCTTCCCTAGTACTTTGTACTAGGATGAAATGGACTGGTTATATCCCTTGGAACTTGTAGCTGGAAATTATGGCTGTGAGATAGCAGTAGCCCCATTGGATCTACACCACGAGGGCAGCTGCCACCTTAGCAAATAATATTTAAAGGGGAGGTTGGATGATTAGGAATTGCTGGGCTGGAAGGAAAAGTAGTTTCAGGGCTCAGAGGACTCACATAAATTTGAGATGAACTCTGTGGGCTGACTTGGATGATAGGTTACTTCCTTCCCAAATATTTAGAATACCTCATCTTATTTTCTGTGGCATTAAGCTGTGAGCTGGACACTTATCCGTTGATAATTAAATGTATATTTTTAAAAGAAAAAAAGGAAAGGAAGTATATCCCACAGAAGAGCCAACAGAGCATACATCACCAAGCATACATTCTGTGTCTCTGCAGGAGTACTGTGCATGTATTCCCTGGATGTCCAAAATGCAAAGAACAAAAGGTCTCCATGCTGGTTATATTTGTTGGATTAGGACAATATTATTTCTCCACCTTGTTCTTTACAGAAATATCTACATTCACCATCTTTTCCAATTCCTGCCCAAGCATGAGTCAGCCATTCGTTTTATGACACTGATCCTGGACTAAGCAAGAGATAAGAAAGTTAAATAAATGACACAGAACATATGGCTCCTATTGACCTAATTCCACTGAAATCAACAAGGAAGGTGAAGAGGACTAGAAAGATAAAATGGGGATATCATAGAATCATTCATACACCATACTCTAGTCAAGCAAGGATTTTATAGCACCATATTGTTGTTGTTTATACTGTTGTTTTTAGTAGTGATGAGGGTGCTGTCACATTTCTCTAACTAATATTTTTGATCAAGGAAATCCTTTAAAATAATAGCTTGAAAATACTGGTAAAAATACTAGTATGCAAAGGGATCTTACAGCACCTTTGAGACTAATGATAACCGTATGAAAGAAATTGTAGCATGAGCTTTCATAGACTCTGTCTTCTTCCTCAGGTGGTAGTAAAAATACCAAGCTGTGATAAATGAGAAAAATATATAAAATAACTATTTACCCAGGTGTTCATTCTATACAACTACCTTTCTATAGGTGAATCCCCAATATGGCCATGGGAAACAATATTCTGTTTTAAAAGCTTCAGCAGTTAGTGATACTTTCCATGAAAGCATTGTTGAAGAAATTAAGAAATACTTCAAAAATAAATTATCATAGTTATTACAAATAAAGAGAAATCAGTGGATTATAAAGCTACCAATTAATGTATAACTATTAGCTGATCAAGTCAAAGGACATCTAGAAATGTATATAAAATGCCTTCCTGAAGAAAATCATTAATATGCAGGATACATTTCTTTTAATGTACTTTTTCTATATCCTTTTATATCACTATTCCATAAAATTCTCTCTCTTTCTCTCTCTCTCTCTCTCTCTCTCTATATATATATATATACATTTTAATAATAATATTTTTTATTTATATTTCCCACCTCTCCCTACGGATCGAAGCAGGATTACACAATAGAATGTAAACAGAGTATAAAATATAAACAATAAAATCAAAAAATCAGAACATCCATAATAAATTCTTTAAAAAAAAGTAGAATACAATATAATAAAATAAAATAAAATAGCCAATCGTCGTCAGAACCTAGAGATCGGTTTTGAAGTGATACTATGGAGGTTTGAACTAGAAAATATTCTGCAAATTCCCTAGTTATGCAATGTAGTAATATTATTGTCTCAACATAAAACCTCATTTTTAGTAAAAAGGCAGTTATCTAAGAACTTAATACAACTGCTGGTAATTTCATAGTGCCTATTTTTTAAAAATAAAATTATGACTAATTGAGTAAAACCAATATAAAACAATCAAATTATTTTGAACTTGCAATCAAGCCTCCCTGACTTCTTATGAAGGAAATTAAAAAATCAAATAATAATAATATAACAACAACAACTGTCCATGCAGTTAATTTTACAATAATGGAATATGGTAAATCAATGTGAAGAACAGCTCTATTCATGGCATATCTTTCAGTTTATCAAAATAAACCTAATTTCAATTGAAAACAAATAATAATAATAATAATAATAATAATAATAAATTATTTTTACCCCACCCCTCTGTTAATCGGGGCAGCTTACAGCAATTAAAATTACAACAAATACAGTCTAAAAACCTCAGACCCCCCACCCTCCCCCATAAAAATGTATTAAACTAAACATCTAATTAAAATCCATAACATAGAATGAATAAATAAAAGAGGCAAACAGTTTCAAATAGGCAACTTTTACAAAGAAAAATTACCTGACTACTAAACTGTTTAAAACTTTTCTTAGTAGAAATTGAAATGTATTTAATACAAATTTTAAATACAACTAGGCATTAACCAATACTTTGTGTGAAACAGACATTGTTATTTAAAAAAAAAGAAAAGAAAAGAAAGCTAGAAAGCTTCCCAGGCACAAATAAATGGCTAAATAAATACATAAGCATTCAAAAGATGAATTATATATAAAACACAGTCATAGTATTTTTTAAAAACGACAACACCTTTGTGTCCAACTCACCCACACCTCAGTTTTCTAATGTATATTCTTCTTGGGGTCTTTTAGAGAGTGTTGCTGCCCTGGACCTAGAACATATGCTCTGGCTGTAGCATTGTTCTTTTGCAGAAATATAATAAGCATTAAAGGTCAATCTAACAATGTGGATGAACTGTGGATGATGGTTAGAATACCTTGTGCATGAAAATCCCATAAAGCATAAGTTATTATGTAAGTGTTCTCTGGAATTCTGACTCCTTCTAAATAAAAGTGAAAGCTTGTCAAAAAGTTGTAATGATACTTTAACAAATTGATCAAATTAATATATAGGATTATGAACTCCTTAAGCATAAAAGAGAGCTAGTGAGACATGCTGTTGTTTTTATCCCCTTAATTAAAGAGATCCTGCAGTGTACCCATGGGAGTGGGATCACATTTCCACAAAGGACTGTTTAAATGATAATCTAAGCATTCAAATGCAGTTGTTGTTTAACATACATACATACATTCATTAGTGTGGTGTTCTAATGTAAACCAAGAAAAATGTAAATGCTGCCATAGATAATTATTAGCGCTTTAGCTGTCAGTTAGTCAAATCATCTAAAAGGCCAATTATTTTGATGATACACAGGTTGAAAGGCAGGCTAAAACAGAGTTTCTTGTTGACATTAGGTCATTTTTAGTGAGTTGGGGTTCAGAAAGAATATTTTTCTTCATAGCAATTATTATAATGAGGATAGTTTACATGTAGATTCAGAGTAACTTCCCAGCATCTTCTGCATTTTTAACCCTCATTAATTGAGAGATTCTCTTCCAAAATTATCTTTAAACAGTAAATTACTTGTGAGATCTAGAAAGCAAGGTTCTGCTCCTGGGATATTCCTGATGGCATAAAGAAACCCCCTGAATATCTTCTCCAGAGGGCCACGGACCATCTGGAACAGCACTGGGAGTGCTTTTAAGGATGTATAGGCAGAATGTGGAGGCAGATGGATTGATTAGAGTAAATTGCCTCTCCCATTTCTACAAGCAGGAGTCTTCACCAGATCAAAGTGGATAGGCAATTCAGGGTCCCAGGCATAGAGGTTTCATTCAGACATGCACCTTCCTCCACAACATAGACATCCAAGAGCTCATGTGTCCGTAGGATTATGGCTGGTGGCTTCCATGTCAATGGCATGGTGAATCTGCTCTGACTTTTAATACAGATTTTGAAGGCGCTATGCAGGATGCTGAACTCTACTCCCTCCAATAAAGTTCAGAGTAAAATCCAGAGCAGATCCATGTGTGCCTGAATCAGGAATCTGCTACACACACTGAAACATGACTGATTTCTCAACTGCCCATGAGTGTAATTGCTGGACTCTCCCTCTGTCAAAGAAGCAAAGCAGCTTCATTTATATACCACTTCATACCACGCTATGCAGTTTACAACTGTATGTCTAAGCGGTTTACAACTGTAAGCTCAATGGGTACTCATTTTAGCGACCTCGGAAGGATGCAGGCCCGAGTCAAGCCTAAGACCTGGCTAGTATTGAACTCGCAACCTTGTGGTTTATGAGTGAGTGTCTGCAGTACAGGCATTTAACCACTGTGCCACCAGGGCTCCTAGAAAGAAAGAAAGAAAGAAAGAAAGAAAGAAAGAAAGAGAAGAAAATGTTCACATGTGTCACTTCTCTTTTCCTGTGCTGGTGTGCATGGATGATGATGATGATGATGATGATGATTCCACCTTTTCCCCATTCTGGCACTCAATACAGCTTATGAAGGTTTAAAACAGATACAAATTTTAAAAAATCACATCATGCAAAAGTTAAAAACAGAATTACACTAACAACAGAATTAAAAGTAGTTAAAAACATGACAAAAAGAAAACAACAAATAAACAGGGCATTCTGAAAAGCCTGTTTTCTCTGAGCAATTAACCCACAAAGGCCTGCCAAAACAAAAATGTCTTACTCTTGCTATGGAAGGATAGCAAAGAGAGTGTCATTTGGCCTCTTTGGAAAGGCAACTCCATAGCCAGACAACTACTCCGAAGGCCCTCTTCCATATCCCCACCAGATGTATCAATGAGGATGGTGGGGCAGACAAAAAAGCCTCCTCAAAAGAATTCAAAATGCAGGCATGCTTTCCTATGTGAGACCAAGCTCCTTCAGAGAACCAGGAACTGAGCCATATAGTACCATTCTGTGCATGTAAGGTATATTAGGTTACATGAATGTTTACATGAAGGGAGCCAAAGTTACCTTAATTTTTGCATGTAAATATCTCACAATATCATAACAATTTTGAAAAGGAGTACATGAGAAACATTACAGCATTACAATAAATTAAGTTTCTTCCAGAGATGAAAGAACCCACTTGGCACTGTTCCTGCACATGCCCCATTTATTGTAATGGTGTTTTACATTATCCACATTGTTTGGGGTCTTTATCCTGAAGACGATAGTATACTGAAACCTTAGTATTTTGTGGTATAAGTAGATCCAGATAACACTAGCTTGTGACTAAATGTTTTCTTTTGGTGTAGTATCATAGGCCTTTTAAATTTTGATACATAATGGGGTTCTACTGTCGAACTATTGAATTTGTTTCTTTATTCCCCCAACTCTTTCTCATACATGCATGCCTCTGTGTGTGTGTGTGCCTTCAAGTCACCTGTCAACACATGTTGACCCCCTGGATTTCAGAGGGTTTTCTTAGGCAAGAAATACTCAGAGGTGGTTTTGCAAGTTTCTTCCTCTGAAATACAGCCTACAGCACCTAGTATTCATTGGCAGTCTCCCATCCAAGTACTAATCAGAGCTGACACAGTTTAGCTCCTAAGATCAGATGGGATCTGGTGCCTTTGTGTCTGGTGCTATTCTAGTGTGGGAGGCTGAATTGCTCAAGTCTACTGAAGGAGCTTGAAAGAGTCAAATAAGCTTATTGCACAGCACTTCGAAGAATGGGAACAGAATGCAAGGGAGTGGAACGGAGCAAAAACGCATTTTACTGCATGGGAGAATGCCATCGATGCCACCAGGAGTCCCCAATCCATTCCCTAGCCATTCCTGGCAGCTGATTTTTGAAGGACAGTTCAAAATGGTCCTTCAAAAATCGGCTGCTACGAACGGCTGGGGAATGGATTGGAGACTCCCGGCGGCATCAGTGGCATTCTCCCATGCAGTAAAATGTGTTTTTGCTCCATTCCATTCCCTTGCGTTCCTGTTCCTTAAGTGTCATGCGATACGCTTATATAATTTCTCCCAAAAAAAATTATCACAATTTATGTTGAGTTTTTTAGAAGGCTTCCTCTGCCCCTGGCTGCCATTGCCATTGTATAATTGTTCTCCTATGGAAAAATATTCAGCAAAATTGTCACCCCATTTCACCACTCACAAATGAGGTGAATCCTGAGAGGTCATGTTCTCTGAGCACTGGACTTCAACCTGAGTTCAAACCTCAGGTAACCAAGCTGACATATTTATACTTCCAGTGAGAAAACCAAAATTTTAACCAAGTTGAGGGAAGGGAGCTTGTGTATGGCAACTTCTGTCAGGAATATACCACCTCATTCCATGTTAGTTTTTTTTTTAATATTTCTAAATAACTTCTCGCATTTTTATTTATGCATATAAGGATAAGTGTTAGTTATGTTTTACCTAAGGGCCTACTCAGAGGTAATACAATCAAGGCTGCAATCTTGTACACACTTACATCAGAATAAGCCCCACTGAATGCAGTGAGCTTTACCTCTCAATAGTCATGAATAGAAATAATAACTTTAAAGATAATGGGATACCTGTAGTTATATATTGTTTGTTCTGCAATGACTCCCTGCTCCCTTAAGTCCTTTCATCCCAATATTTCTGACTAATGGTTTGAAAGAAATAAAGCTTTCTTTTGTTGCTTTATTTTCTGGGTCCTTGTTTTAATCACAGTATGCTTCTGCTGTGATCAGCCTATTGCAAAGATACCAAACACATTCCTTTGCTGGTAGAATTCAAAGATATAGCCATGTTAGTCTGTAGAATAGTATGTAGAGAGATCTTGTAACACCTTTGAGACTAACTAAAGAAAGAAATTAGCAGCATGAGTTTTCGTTGACTTAAGGGGGGAAAGCAGACGGGCGGCCCTGGGCCGCCCTGGGAAACAGAGGATCAGGGCCGCTGCTAGCACACATAGTGGGCCCGATTCTCCCATTTGCCGCCTCTTAAAAGAGCGGCAAAAGGCCACTCCTATTAGAGGCAGCCCCAAGAGCCTACGTGCAGCTCTTCTCTGCCTCTTCCAGCATAGCACGTGAGGACACTATGCCAGGAGGACATCCTGATGCCATGCGCCGTGCATCAGGACATCTTCGGGGAGGGGTTGGGGCAGATGGCGTGCAGCTGCCCCTCCCCTTCCCTGCCTCCAACACGCCGCAAAGGGCCCATCTGCAGAGGCCCTTAAGTCTACTTTTACAGATGCATATGAGGAAGTAGACAAGTCTACAAAAGCTCATGCTGCTAATTTCTTTCTTTATTTAATCTCAAAGGTGCTATAAGATCTCTCTACATACATCCCTTTGCTATAAAGCAGTTGCCAGTTGTAAGAAATCAACTGGTTAAAAGAAACATTAAAAAGCAATTAAATCAACCCTTTAAGATGTTAGAAGTATTTTATTTAAGGCAGGAGTTGGCAACCTATGGCCCGTGGGCCAGGTGCGGCCCGCGGAGGCCTTGGGACTGGCCCGTGGCCGGTCCTGCCGCTTCTGCCACCACCCTGCGTAAGCGCGGACGCCATTTTGGAAGGCCCCACAGCGGCTGCGCAGCCGCGGTGGAGCCTTCCCTGGGCCTTGGTAAGGCTCCACCACACATGCGCTGGGCGAATTCGCCCTGCGCACACGTGGTGGGGTGCCTGCGTCATGCACGCATGTGCATGCGATGTGGGATGCCATTTTGGAAGGCCCAACAGTGCCGTGCACATGCGCACGGCGCTGTTGGGCCTTCCAAAATGGCGCCTCCACACGCGCACACATGTGCACAACGGGGGCGCTGTGAACATGCACATGCAGGGGGCAAGCGCGCATGCACGCCCAGCTCCCACGTGATTCCCCCCCCCCGGCCCCCCGGCAACAAAGGTTGCCGACCCCTGATTTAAATGATATACTTATGCAAAGAATGGATGTGTAATTAAAATGAAACAATGGTGCTGGAATAGTACATCACTACCTCTGTGTTCATTCTTATTTGCAATCAATTCACAGTGTTTCCCATCTATCTTGCCATGCACCCTCAAAAAGAAATAAAAAGGACATCATCATGGCCTCCAAATTATGCCCTAGCTGCAATCTTACCGAGATAAATTACTACTTTTAACAGTCAGTAAAATCAGTGGTTCTTTGTTATCAGCCATCTTGCTTCAGAAATTATGAATTATGCAAAGATAATCAATTTTTAATATCAGGCTCCTGGTTATTCTAATTTATAAATAAATATTATTCTGAAATGATAATTCTTTCCACTACATGTTGTGATCTAGAACACAAATTTAGACCAACAGTTCTGCATTTTCCACAGCTGAGTGGAGGCCTTGATTCTATCGTTTTAGTAACAAAAATAGTATCTTTCATAAAGACTCTGTATTTTGGAAGAATGGGAAAGCTTGATCTGTTCTGCTCACAGCAGCATCATATTCCATTCAAAGACTAAGGGCCTTTACAGACTGCCAGAAATAATGCAGCTTGAGATCACTTTAACTGTTCTGGCTCAGTACTAGGGAATCATGGGAACTGTAGTTTTTTCTGGGACATTGAGCCTTCTCTGTCAGAGAGCTCTGGTGCCACCATAAACTACAGTTCCCATGATTCTCTAGCACTAAGCCAGGACAGTTAAAGTGGCCTCAAGCTGCATTATTTCTGGCAGTCTGTAAAGGCCCTAAGTTACATCTGTAGTTTCTGTTTTAAAAAAATATTTTTGTGTGAATTTTTTTTTTTTTTAGAAAGGGACCACTAATTTATGACATTATAAACAAGCAAAACCCATCAAACGTTCAAACCCTTTTTAGGCTGTTTGTGATAAGAGTGGATATGAATTTGCTACAAAATGCTACTTCAAAATTCTCTTTCACAAGTGTTAGTCCTGAGTATTCTCCAAATAATGTCCCTTCAAACATTTTCCAAATATTTGTACCCATATTTGGCCTCCCATAGCGCTTCATTGCTTCAGTTTGATTTTTAGCAGCTGGCATTTTTCTGATGTTCAAGAATTAATAATTTTAAGTAAGCTTTAACTTTTACAAATTTTAGCAGCTGAAACACAATGAGAGATGACATTAGTTTGCCATCTTATCAAATGCATGCCACAGCACTGCCTGCCAAGTAACCTTGGCATGACCATTACAAATCTTCTCCTCACTGATGTGGATTCATGTTCTAGGGTGCAAATTTAGAAGCAATGACAATGTTAGTATTATCCCTTCCCACTGTGACCTGATAATGTGCTCTAGAAAGCACCTACCATTTCTCCATTGTAATATATTACAGTTAAGTTGGCCATGTGTCCTATCTTATGGTTATCTATTTGAATAATTTCAAGGGACGAGGCACCTCTCCACATCCAGTTTCAAGATAATAAACCATAAGAAAGGAGATTGGGAGGGGAGGCTGAAATTGTCCCTAAGAGTTAATGAAGCTCAGCTGGATAAGGATTTGGAAACAGTGAATACATAGAGCAAATGTACAGCCCTCTGATAGGACCTGTGTATGTGTATGTGACTTCAACTTGCCTGTTGACTTATGGCATGAATTTCATGGGGGTTTTTAGGTGAAGAATACTCAGAGATTATTTTTCCTGTTCTTTCTTCTGGACTATAGCCTACAGCACCTGGTATTCATTGGTGGTCTCCCATCCAATTACTCACCAGGGCTGACCCTGCTTAGTTTCCAAAATCAGATAGTATATGGTGCCTTTAGGGTTGTACTTTAATACACTAAAACTGTTTTAACCACAAGCAAAAATGTACTTGTCCAGGTAACATTTTAAGAATAACAAAGCAGGAGAAGGTGATTATGTACCTCATGCTACATTTTCTTAAACATCAAACAACCAAACGGGTTAAACAAATCATTCTTTCATAGTTGCAGGATCCAGACTCTTTGGGGAATAAAACTGTACAGGTTTTTCATAGAACTGTTTCATATTAACAAATAATAAACAGAGAAAATGTATTTGTGAAATGAGTAGCAATGAACTTATGACTAAAATATTGCTTAAAGCACCAAATAGGCAAATATGAAGGCTACCGCCCTATACCCACTTACCTTAAATAAGCCCCATTGAACTTAGTGAGAATTACTTCTGAGTAGACTTGTAGGATTGCAGTGGAAGAGGGTTTTTTCTTCCCCTTGTTAGGCTATGTATATGTCATGAGAGCCAGTGGAAAGGAAAACATACCATATCACCACCAAACCGCAGGCATTTTTCATACAACCCAGTGAAAATTCCAAGCTTTCTATGACTGTCTCCAATGGGGGGGGGGGGGGGGAGCCATAACTATTTTTAAATACATCAGCAGTCCATGACCCCATAAGTAGTAACTTCCATTTCTTGACGGAGTGCACATCTCACTTTTGTAAGTGTCAACAATTTCTGGCTGGCTGGCTCGTTATACTAAGGCCTTCTCTGTTTTCCTCCTAAAAGGGCCATGTCATTCTTATACAATTTAATCAGTGGCTACATACAGGAAAGCAACACTGCAGCCTTTCTGATCATTTTAATGAGGACCCCTGGCTATTCAGTCATTGAAATATAATTGACTTGCTCTTCTCTTATTTTCATAATAGACACTCCAACCTCAACCACATTTATTTTGCTATAAGAAATGTCAAGAAAGATTGGAAGTTTTCAGAGTGTCCCCATTAAAACTGAAAACATGCCACCCTGTCTTTTACATGAGCCGCAGTCATTTTATATTGGACTCATTATGCAGATCGGGGATGCAAATGCTTCCGCTATCGCACATAGAACCAAACTGCAAGTGCCAAGAAAATAAGCACAGGGAAAATAATGTTCTCATTATGTGCCCCTGTTAGTGTGTGTGTGTGTATGCGCACACGCAAGCATGCATGGATTGTGCTTGTATGTTTGTAGTAATATATATCTCTAAATATATATAACTGCATCTCGAAAGCACAGCATTAGTTTATATTACGTAGGCAACAAAAGTATTGTGGCATATTTGATCATTTCAAAGTAATAGCAGGGTACTTCTTTTAAGATATGGTATATTGTCTCTTACTAATAGCTAGTAGATCTTTACCCTAGGAACGCCAAAAGCTCCTGACTGGAAAATCATTGTATGACAATGCAACATGACTACTACTCTGCTTTTTAAACTCTTTATTCCATAATCATTTTTTGCCTCTCAAATCATTTCCAAATAAGCATACTAACCATCACAAAGCCATACATTTCTCAAATGAGCTATAATTCAGGCTGGGATCCACAGCACTCATCAGATGGTGGTTTAAAGCCGCAGACATTCCAGTCTTAAACAAATTCTGTGAGCGTGCTTTCAAGTTGCCTGTCGACTCATGGTGATCCCATGAATTTCATAGGGTTTTCTTGGGCAAGGAAGACTCAGAGGTATTTACGCCAGTTCTGGCCTCTGAAATATAGCTTACATACTGGGATATAAATGCCATGAACCTTTATGGAACCTACCTTCCAGTAAGGGGGCTCAGACATTTGGGGAAATATTTAAACTACTTTCTATGGGAGAGTTTCTTACAGTTCAATGAGACTAGGGGGCAAGTGAAATAATATATTAACTGGTCCAAAAGATGGGAAAGGTAAGGAGGCAAGCAGAGATGGCCTTGTGTTGTGTGGTGATTGTGTAGGCAGTTTGATCTTAGGGCTAGGCAGCATGGTGGAACTTTGCTTCCAAACAGCCCCAAGAGAGTAAAGTCTCCTCTTCTCACCAGCTGGTGGGGATAGAAGAAAAAAGAGCTCTTGGCTTGGTACTGGTATGGAGGATGAAACATAATGGTAGAAAAAGTGCAGTGATTAATGTGTTGAATTTGCATAATCAGAATGTAAATTAATAATATACATAATTTTAATAATTTACATATTATGTAAATTAGATACACAGATCTGAGGAACTGGAATATGACACCCCTGACCACAAACTTCCATCAGGGTTCCATACCCTATATCTCTACACACAAGAGTTACCCATTAATTATATGCCTTCTGTTAAAATGGCAATGTTGTGAAACTGAACCAAGACACTACACATGTAACCAAATGCACAATCAACTGTGTAATGGGAAATCTGTCATCAATAACAACAGCAACAACAATAATGTTGGTACCTTATGTCCTGTATATTGAAATCAGGAGTTTACAAAGTTGTTGCTTCTATACCAGTTAAATATTAAATATACAAGCTTGATGTTTGTCCCTGAGCTTAGATCCAGCCTAACTAATAAAAAAAGAAGAAAGAAAGTAAGATGAACTGCTATAACATCATAAAGAGCAACAAAGAGAAAGTAATATCAGCTTCTCTTAATAAGAGGAAGAGGAACTACCACATAAGGATGGCACAAAACCCAAGCAAGAGGCCAGACTTTACCTTCTGGGTTTCCCAGCCTCATAGTTTGAAGTCCCAACCTTCTCCCCTTCTCATCTGCATACAAAGATAAATAGCTATTTGCTGCAGCCACATAAGATGAACAACAGTACTCATAAGCCAATTACTTGACTAAGCCAAAATAGCTATTTTCTCCAGTGAATGAAATCTCCACAACAGATGAGAACGGTTGAAATTTGCAATACTCCCTGGAATAAAGATTATTGCTTTGCTATGTCATATATGTGAATATACTACAGTGTTGAAAGAATGTTTCAAATGCATGCTGCATTGCACAATGCATAGTGCATTGCACAAACTGCATTCAGGCACAATATACACTATGCAGCATTGTACATATCTCAAGTCCAGCTCTGCTTGTCCAACCTTGAACTGCATGTGGGCACTCCACACTAGATAAAATACTGAACCACTGCTATAGAGCATTTGTAAAACACCCACAGGATTCTGGCACTGTCTAGTTTGGCTGTAATTCAGTATAGCAAGCATGAAGATTCTACTAACCATTACCGTACTGGCATAAATAATCCATGATGGATTCAATAGTTTGTGTAACACATCAACATATAAATCCAAATTATTGCCTGACTCAGTAAGCTTTAAATGTATAGACTCAACAATCTATTTTGTCCTCCTGAAGTTAATGCAATATGAAATGCAATCCTAGGCATGTCTACTCAGAAACAAGTCCCACTGAGGCTACATCCACACTGCAGAAATAATCCAGGTTGACATGACTTTAACTGACATGGCTCTTTGCTATGGAAGTCTGGGACTCATAGTTTTGTGCGACATTTAGCCTTGTATGTTAGAGAACTCTGGTGCCACAACAAACTACAGTTCCCAGAATTCCATAACATTCAGCCATGGCAATTAAAGTGGTGTCAAACATGATTATTTCTGCAGTACAGATGCACCCTGAGTCCCATGGGACTAAGTGTGCATGGAATGACAGTCTAAGGGGGGAAGCAGACAGGCGGCACGGGGCCGCCCCGGGAAGCTGCGGATCGGGGCCGAGGCATCCGCATTCCTCGCCCCCGTGGCACAGCATCCCTGCTCCAGGAAGGAGCACTAAAATAGCACTCCTTCTGCAAGACGCCGAAGGTGCACCGCAAAAGGCGTCCGGCGCACCTTCGGCGCCTCTTCCGCTGCAGCGCGTGCGGATGCTGCAGTGGAAGTGCGTCGTCGGAGCGCTGGCCATGCGGAGGGCCAGCAGCTCCAACAACTTTTTGGAGAAGGGGTTGGTGCGCCCAGCGTGAGGCTGCCCCTCCCCTTCCTGGCCTCGAAGACGGCGCTTTGCGCTGTCTGCTTAGGTCCTAAATCTACAACAATCTTGAATATGTCTAATTTCTCAATCTTTCATATTTTATATCCTCCCACTCAATCTGACAAAGAAACTACACCCTCACCATGATAGAAACAAAAGGCCTATTTTTTCCAAGATGGTCATTTCCATGTTTACAGGCATTCTGTTATATCATTCACAATGAAAACTGCAGTATTATGTTCAGGCAAAGGTAATTCCATTAATAGTTGAAATTGATATGAAAGCTCTATGAGCCACCCATAATAGTTTTGCATTTGGAACATGTAATATTAGTTGAGAACCACTGGTCTAGAATACAAAGGACTACAGGGTTTATCACATTAGCCTCCCTTTCCCAATCTGGGCATGGACTAGGACCAGGCTGGGACCATGTTTTCTTGCACAGCTCCATGCCCAGATCATTACCATCCCATCCTTTTCCCATCCTAAGGTAAAAATGATTGTTTTCCGTTATGGGAGACATTCTGATCAGAGATGGGATGATAACAATCTTGGCAAGGAGCTGTATGATAGCACATGTTCCCAGCCCAGTCTCAGCCCATGCCCAGATCAGCAAAAAGGCAATGTGATAATCTCCTACATCTATGTACATCTCTCTTCTTTTTTCTTTAAACAACCACAGGGCCACCATCTTTGGCAGTTAAGTGAATGTTCAAAAGCCATTGGAGGGGACTGGCATGATGGGGTGGATGCCAGTGGTGTGCCCCTTTCAGTTTCTCGCTCCCAGCAGTTTCCTGTTCTTTCCCTGGTCAGGTCATATGCTATCAGAAGTTCACCTCCAACCATGTTGCTACTGTAGGTCACTAGCACCTGCAGATAGCAGTTCCTCCTTTGGCTTGTTGTCGCCTCTCAGTTATGTTATTTCTAAGTGACAGATCCCACATTGCTGCCATCTTTTTCAATACAGAGGTCATGATGGACAACACTAATGACTCACAGACATATTTACTTCTTTGCCATGATGTACTGTATTTTATTATTACTGTTGGAAATATGGTCTGAACTGATGGTACATGTTATTTTCTACATGCACACTTTCACCTACCTGATTGGCCAGGTCATAATCACTACCCCAGCCTTTTCCTATATTTTAAATTTGTTGTGCAGGGACCTTAATGTCATAGTACAATACAGGAAAAGCAGAGAAGCTTCATTTATCCCATGACTCCTAATGAGGTTTTCATTTTGGCCACTATGTTTCCTCCAAAGTTTCTTATATTGGAGACTAATAATTGCATGCTCTTATAGCAGAAGAACATCATTAAAGTAATTACTCCAAGGCCTAGTAATTTCAGGCCTACATTTGAACAGAGGAAGCAAATTGCATTTTTTGTTTGTAAAGAAGGTCATGATGATTAAGACTGGGGTAATAAATCCTACAACTAAAAGTGCCCACACTTTGCATGGCAGCTATCAATGAAAAAGAGAAGAACTGAGGAATTTTAGAAATAGTGTGTACATGATTCTAATAAAATGGTCAAACAGTATTGTGAAACCTACAGACTTAAGATGGCTTAGGACTTTACTTACCACACTGAAGTCCATGATTCTCTTTGGTGCTGCTCACTGCGTATCAGTATTCCCTCTAATAATCCATTCAATTAAGGATTGTAACTAGCCACCACTGAGAAATAAGTTGGTATTATCAAGAGCCCTCCATCAAATACCAGGTGCTGTAGCTTATATTTTAGAGGATGAAACTGGCAAAACCACCGCCTAAAAAACCCTATAACATTAATGGGGTCATCACATGTTGACAGGCAATTTGAAGACACATACACACACATCAGACTATAACTACAGTACATAGTACACTTACAGAAGTCGGATACCACTTTCTTTAATTATCATGGCTTCTTCCTATGGAACTGTGGAATTAGTAGTTTGGTGAGGTATGTAGAATCCTGTGCCAGAGAGTCCTACTGCCTTAGTTTAATGAATTAGATTAGAGCATTGTAGCAGAAATTTGTTAACTTAACCAAACTACAAATCCCAAGTTTTCATAGTGTGGAGCCATGAAAGTTATTACTGAGTAGTGTAGCTATGTTCTCCATATGCCCAGATGAAAGTCAAAATAGGAAGAAGTATAAAACATTTTAAAAATAAAGTGGGGCTAATCTTGCTCCTTCCCAATAGCCTAATGAATTCTGAGCATGGTCACTGGCCTCCAGAAAACACATAATTGTTAATTGCAAAATAAAATATTTTTTTTAAAAAAACAGAGGGGCGCAAGTGAACTGGCTGCTTTATAGTAATGGGGAAGTGGGCATGACAGATTAGCTGGACCACTAAACAGACATGTACATTTTGTTGGTGGTCACACTTCTCTCTATTAGCAAATTCAGAAGTCTTAAAGCAAAACAATACCATTCAAAAATAAGAATGCAGTTTTTATCTATGCGAACGATTGCTTGGATATGCAGGAAAATGTTGAGCTGATAAAGTTTTGTAAGGTGCCACCAAAAAAACAAAAAAAAAATCCTGTGATTTGTAGTTTTGTGAAACAGCAACACTCTTTGGCAAAGAAGGCTAACAACCTTGTAAAACTACAACCCTAGGATTCAATAGGATGGAGCTACAGAACTTAAAGTGTTGTCAAACCACATTATTTCTACAGTGTAGAGGCACCCTGTAAGAATAAAAAATTAGGCAGATTGTGAAACTCTAGGAAGTCTGTGATCAAGAGATGTTGAATACTAGGGTGATATTGGGGAAAGAAGGAAAACAGAGAGTAGAGGGAGGGGAAACTAGCCTGTTCAAGTACCTGAAAATGTATCATTTTTTTAAAAAAATGGGTCTTTAAAAAATAAATACAAGGAAAGGAGAAAGAAAAAAGAAAGTGCACAAAATATGAAGATGGGCTTGGAAGAGGATAGATAGATAGATAGATGATAGATAGATAGATAACCACATGTCCAAAAATACTTCTGCTTGGACCTGGAAAATATGCTTTCATATCCAGTTAAAGCTTATAGTAGGACAGGTAAAGAGAGAATAGGATTTCAAGGGAATGCTTTCCTTTCCTATTCTTCAAAGCTCTTCCTCCCACCAATACCCATTATATGGCTTGAAAAACTGCACCTCCTCCATGAGATTGAAGATGGCTGCAAGGCTTCTGTTCCAGCCTGCAGATCCCATTTGTAGATATATGTTATTGAGAACAGGCTTTTTTTAATGTATACGGTAGGAAGTTGGAACATGCACACTGTAAACACACATTTACCAGTGTGAGAATTTGGTGTAGTACATTCATTTCCAAATCATCCTGGACAAGTGTATAATCTCATCACCTTGCACAGAGAAAAGCCTCCAGGACTACTGCATACAACACTACTATTTCTTAGGTAGGAATCAAAGTACATCCTATTTCTTGAACCGACAGAGAGCAATGCTATCTTATCTTCTGATATTTGATTCCCCATGTTTACAATACTAGTGAAGGGTCTTTTCTATTATACTACAGAGAATTGTATGTCTGATTAAAAACAGGCCCTTAAAGTGTTTTTTAACAAGTTCCTTTTAAAAAGCAGAGATCTGTGCTGATCCATGAACACATCAAAAATATTCCACCAAAATATTGTTACACTAGAAGTAGTCTGATACCTGTGATTCATTCAGTGATTCATACAGCCTACAAATCTTTATCTGGAGACTAGATTCAAATGACAGACCTCAACATTTGGCCACACCTTTGGGATGTTCTGCTTCTTCCTCCATCTCCTGGTTTTTTATTATTATTTTTACTTGGGGGAGGCATACACAATCTTATCTAAAGCTATTGGATCTTAATGGCCCATTCAAGATGAAGCAATCCCCAAATATTTTGCATTTCAATGGGAAGGACCTAAAACTATATATTACTGTGGGGGAAATTCCATTCCCACCAATCCGCATCCCAGCTATTGTGGGTGCCTGGCCTCTGGAGAAGATGGCAAATGATGTTATCATTCCTTCTAATCAAAAAGTTCCACAACTATGATTTTATGAACCTGGCTCCACTCAATAGTGTACCTAATGGCTTCCATTTCAGTAGGGCAGTGAATCTGCATTTAGTTTCAATATGAGCTTTAAAAGAGCTATTGAAGATGCTAAATAAATTTTGGAGACAGAGTGCAGAAAAGTGGATTGCTTCTTCAAAGTTCCAAATAAAAGTAGAGTAGATTGATCATTCTAATCATATGGACACTACCAGCCATCAATGGGTCTGTTACATCAGTAGACACAGCAAAGAGACCTTCATCCACATAATTTCCATGATAAATCTGATTTAGAAATGAGACATCCATTCTGATCTTCCCTTTGATAAGACCCCAAGAGGGACAGATAAGGGCAGCCCACACATGAAGAGCGGCTAGGGCAAAGAAACATTGGAAGACATGGCTTTAGTGGCAATCTGGAAAGGGAAAAAATATGTATCAATAATATGTATACTGCAAAGGAAGGGGTGTCCAAAATGTATTATGTATTGGTCATATTGTGTACTGCAATACACAAAAATTATGCATCGGTCATATTGTGTACTGTAAAGGAGGGGGTCCAAAAATGGAGCTAGTGGTAGGCTCAAAGGTGATCCTACCACTAGCTCCATTTTTGGACACACATCCCGTTTGCAGTACACAATATTGCTAGAAGGGAGGTGTCTTTGCTGACCTACCATGAAGAGAGGCCAGCAAAAGGTATTGTGGCATAAGTGCCAGGCCGTAGAGTATCGGGGTAGAGCCAGATTTTTAAAGTTCATGCCACCCCCTCGTCTTCCTCTTTTTGTTTTTTAGTGTCCATCCTCTTACCTCTGACACAGGGTATGTTTGCTGTTCAGGGCTGGGTAGGATTTTTTTTTTCTTTCCACAGATTTTTTGCCTCCTCTACATTGTTGAAAGAGGGAATTGGAGAAATGGACCGGGTAGTGTCTTAATTAGGCAGTCACTTGGCAGGTATTAGGGGTAGAAAGCAGGAGTTTGCTCACCTATGGCATCCATTCAGTGAAGAAGAAGTCTCTGTAACTGCCCCTACATGGCACAACAGGGACCCTCACAGCTGGTCTGAGTGTTTAGCCCTCACTTCAAGTCATGAACCTTTGGGTAGGGGCCTTCTGTTGGCCTTCTAGGCCAGGAAGTAACCCAGCCTCTGGATTCTCCTTGGGGCTCAAGTGTCTCTCCAAGGGGAAGTTGGAGGTCCTTTGCCTCAGTTCTCCTGCACTAGGTTGTATCCCCAGGGACATCATTAGTGGGGTGCAGAGTTCACCAGGTGACACCCTAAGGGGGGTGACACCACTGCTCCCCAATCATCTGCCTTTTGGTAGAAACAGGCTGTGGCATTTGCCTGGGTATCTTTAAATTGCTGAAGAGGCAATGTGAATGAGGTGAGGCTCAGTGGGAGGAGAGGTTCCAGGTTTAAAAGAAATTTTGAAACTTAAATCAGGCTAAATCTCAGAGCAGATTCATCACCTCAATGACAAAGGAGTCATCAGGCACCATTTTTCTGACCATTGGCTATGCTGGACAGAGCTGGTGGAAGTTAAAGTCCAGCAATATCTGAAGGCCACAATTTCCCTGCCTGAGCCTTAGTGGCATGGTGCCACAGTGGCTTGGCTCTTTCCTCACTACTCTGGCAATTCTTCCTCAAGTCATATGGGAGAAATCAAACAACTTGGTTCTTTCCTATAACAATATACTGCCAACTCTTGGAACTAACAGAGAACCAGCATAGCATAGTGGTTTGAGTGTTGGTTTGGCCATGAAACCCACTGCATGACCTTGGACAAAGATTCTTTTAGATAAGGATAAACAAAGTATAAAGGAAATATCAGGTCATCAAATAGTTTAAAAGGTTAGATATTTAGGGATACAACTCACAAACAAAAATGTTGACTTATTTAAAAACAACTATGAAAGAGTAGCAAATGATATTAAGAAAGACCTACGGAGGTGGAGTAAGTTAAACCTCTCTTGGCTGGGGAAAATATCTGCTATTAAGATGTCTATTTTACCAAAGTTCCAATTCCTATTCCAAAATATTCCTATTATAATGAATAACACACCCTTTAAAACATGGAATAAAACACTATCCAAGTTTATTTGGAGTGGCAGAAGACCTAGAGTAAGATTCAAAGAAATGCAGGATAGGAAGGAAAGGGGAGGCCTATCGTTACCGAATTTGCAGGTGTATTTTGAAGCAAGCTGTCTTGATTGGTTAAGTGATTGGTTGCTACTAAAGCATAAAGAACTACTGAGTTTGGAAGGAATGGGTCAGAGATTCGGTTTAGACGCGTAACTTTTCTATGGAAAACAAAAAGTTCATAGGGATTTTACTAACCATTTTGTGAGAAAATCTCTTATGAGGGTCTGGTTGAAATATAAAATAAGAATATGTCCGGATATCTCAATCTAGGCTTCAATACATGAGGCCTTTCATAGTAGAGAAACGTTATTAAAAGAGAAATGGGTTACCTATAAAGACTTACTAATTGCCACACCAAATAGTACTAAATTAGAATTTAAAACCTTGCAACAACTACAAGAGGAAGGATATTCTCTGGGCTGGCTATTACATAGACAGCTAAGAAAGATTTCTGGCAGACTATAAAATTAATATTATAAGAACAAAAAAGAGTAAATTTGAAGAATGTATGTTTTCGGACAATACACACAAGATAACTCTTTTTTATAGATGTTTATTAGATATTGAGATGGAAGAGGAGACAGTTAAAGAGTACATGATTAAATCGGCCCAAGACATTAGAAAAAACATCACATTAGATCAATGGGAAAGAACATGGGACAGAATTATCAAGTACACAGTATGTTTTGACTTGAGGGAAAATGTATAAAAAATGCATTATCGATGGTATACGACACCAATCCAACTAGCAAAGATCTACAAAGGCCTCTCAATTAAATGTTGGAAATGTAAGCACAAAGTAGGCGCATTAATTCATGTATGGTGGAATTGTAAGAAAGCCAGGAAATATTGGTCCAGTGTACATAAGTGCATCGAAGGAATATTACAAACTAAAGTGGAAAAAGATCCAAAACTATATTTGTTGAATATATGTGAAGATAAGTAGCTTGAATTAAAACATAGTAAACTTCTTTTCTACATGATTGTATGTGCTAGAATCACCTATACCAGTAAATGGAAAAATGACATTCTTCCAAATAAGGAGGAATGGCTGTCTAAACTAATTAATATAGTAGAATTAGATAGATTCACAGCTTTTTTGAAAGGACAAGACTGGGAGAAATGTGAAGAAATATGGAATCTTTTATTTAAATATGTTAACGAAAAATAATTAAGTGTAGATAAAGAAAATAGTCCATAAACAAATGAGAAGAGACAAATAAGTACTTATGTTTGGGAGAATTTAGAAGAAAGATCTGGTAATGTCCTCTCTCAGTTAAGGAAAAAGAAGAGAGGTAGTTATTTCTGAGTTGTGAAGTAGGATTTGGTTTAGGGTTAAGGAAGTCAACAGAATGCATGATTGTAAGCAAGGACTATTGTTTTGTTAGTTTCGTTAGTTAAATGTTTCTTTAAATATATTTGTGTTTGTATGTGTATGCGTATATATATGTATATATATGTATATGTGTCTGTATGTGCATACACATATTATACTTTTTTTCTCTTTTATGTTAATTTTTTCTCTTTTTTCAAAGTGTGTTTTCATGTATTTGTCCATATATGTATATGATTTTGGATGTAAGATTGTGTATGTGTATGTATTTTAAAATATTTACAATAAAGTTATTTAAAAAATTAAAATTTTATTTTATTTTTTAAAAAATAATTTTAAAATGTTATTTTTAAATTTTCTTTAAAGACATCAAATCTTACCAAATTTTCACTCTAACTACATGAAACTGTGTACATGTAAATACATTTAGGCTGTGTGTGTGATAATGTAATTTAAAAGTATAAGTTTAATTTTGCTAGTTCTTTTATGTCACAACTATTACCATTATATTGAGCGATATATGGGAATTACGATTTATGAGTAATTTGTAAAAAAAAAAAATTACTAAAGATTCTGTATGGTGTGCTATGGTAGGAAGTCAATGTGAGGACATTATCATGAGTTACTGTACCAAGTGACACCAAACCTAGTGACACCACTGGGTCTCCTCTCCTCTCTTGAACATCTTGGGGAGGACTCTAAATAGGTGACAAAGGTGGGTTGCAGACTGCCAGAAATAGTGCAAATTGAGTCCACTTTTAGGGTTAGGGTTAGGGTTAGGGAATCATGGGAACTGTATTTTATTGTGGCACCAGAGCTCTCTGATAGAGAAGGCTCAATGTCTCAGAAAAAAAAAATTCCCATGATTCCCTAGCACTAACCCTAAAAAGTGGACTCAATTTGCACTATTTCTGGCAGTCTGCAACCCCCCAAAGTGGCCCATATTTCAACCCAAGCTTTGTTGTGTGGTCTCATTATTTCAAGGACTGTTCAGTAATTAACTGAAAATGCTGCAAAAAATAGGTCAGAGACTAGAAACTATTAAACTGAGAACTGTATCCAAAATGAAGATGAAAGTAGTTGCCTGAAGAGAATTTCCCCCAAGGAACCTGCTCTGCTTAATTTTAGTTCCACTTTAAATGGGATGAATGCAAATCTATACCAGGATATGTTTGAACAGAGTTTGGAAAGTGTCTCTAATCCAGAAATGGCTAGACTCTTAACTGGTGCTAGCTGGAGGGAACATATTACATTTATTATCAGCACTAGTTGCCAGTTTGTTTCTGAGACTAATTCAAAGTGCTGGTGTTGACCTTTAATGCCCCAAATGGATTGGCCCTAGAACATCTCAAGGCGTACGTCTCCTTCTCACTCACACTTAAAGGCCTTTGGATGAGGCTCTGCTTTGTTTGTTTTTTCACATCATTGAGATACTAATGAGGGCACCATTTTGCTGGAATCTCTTCTGTAGGTAAGCATGAAAAGTAAGATTGATGATGATGACTAGAGTTGCTAGATGCTAGCAGTGTTGGAGGAAGCAGAGAAGGAGGTTGTTTGATTTTTTTATATGTGAAGTAACTTTAAAATCTGCACACCCATCTTTACTCATGTCCGGCTGGCACCAGGGCTCTCTAGTTCAATGCAAAGATATTGGTTTCTTTCTCATGCTTGTGTAAATGGATCTACCAAAAAAAGCCAAGAGTGAGAGGGGCTGTGAGAAAGACTGTGGGTGCCTACACTTGAGCTCACTGTGCCATTTTGAGCAAGGCACAGTGTAGTTGCACCAGGAGAGCCACTCGTGAGCCTTTTTGAACAAGGCTTGGCAGCTGTAGCACTGGACCTTAGAAGGGGAACTCCCTGATATCCAGTTATGAGACTTCCACAAGACTTTGCGCTGATATAGACCCTGGGAAAACTCCCCATGAGTCTTGTACACCATAGCTAAAGTCACGTGGCATATGAACTCTACTGGAAATGATGACAACAGCTGGAGGTACTGGGCCTATTTGCTGTTTTCTCCTTGGTTCTGGGTTGCTGGATTATCCATGCCAATTTCCACAATCAACTGATCTAGAAGTAGTTTGCAACCCTCACCTGCCTTGCTTCTGGGACATGACAAAGCACTGACCCCTTATGTCTCAAGGAATAGGATGCTGCTGGCCTGGCAACCATCTACAAATGGAATGAGCAACTCTCGACCTAACCCATCATGAGTAGTGCTTTAATGTAATCAGTTAACCAACCTTCCTTCCTTCCTTCCTTCTTTCCTTCCTTCCTTCCTTCCTTCCTTGCTTCCTTCCTTTCTTTCCTTCTTTCTTTCTTCCTTCCACCTTAAAAAATATTTTTTCAATACAGAAAAAGCAATATAATATTCAGAACTTGTAAACATTAGGTCTTAGACTGTAATACTGCAGCCAGCATGAACATTGACCATGTCAAATGGGAGAGGTTCCAAGAGCTGTTGTGCAAAAATAACTTAATATAATAATATAAAATAATATGTATATGTTTTCAAACATGGCAGCCTAGGAAGTAACAGCAGCTTCAGTAGAACATGCTATGGCCCAGGGAACCTTATCTGATCATTAGACTATTAGCCCAAGCCTCCCTGTTTAGGAAGAATTTGGCTCGGGTTCATTTCATCTGTATTTTTAGTATTCTGTGGATTTGGACCAAGGCTGGGGAGTTTTTGTCCTTCTGGATATTTTGGCCAACAACTCCCATTAGCCCACCTAACATCACCAATTGACAGAGATTATGGAAGTTGTAGGTCAAAGTATCCAGAAGGTGAAAAGTTCCCTGGCCCTGTTCTGTTTTTGTTCTGTTTTAATTAATGATGTTAATTATTCTGGTTCCATCTTCAAGATGCCATTTGGATTAGTCATATGTGCTATAAATCTGGAGAAATGTAAAGGAAATCCTTTCTGAGACCCATCAGTGCAACCCAGGTAAAAAGCTAATCACTTGAAAACAACACTTGTGAGCTGATGTCAAAATTAACTTTATTTTAATCCATTTCACTCTGTGTGTGTTTGTGTGTGCACACGCTCACATGCACCTTCAAAACACCTGACTACTCATGATGTCTCTATGAATTCCATACAATATTTTTTAGACAAGGAATACTCCAAGGTGGTTTTCCCAGTTCCTTCCTCTGAAATATAGCCTACTACTGGAACATTACTGTATGTAACTTAGATCCCTTTTGAATACAAATTTTAAAATTAAAAAGAAAAAAAATATTGGTTTGCGTAAAATAATCCTTTTAGCTGCTAACCAGCATTTTTCTTTCTCCAGCTTAGTTTTTCCTCACCTATTTTCTTGCATCATTTCAATGTATGACCTACATAATTATTTTCATTGCTTTTCAGAGCCATTTTCCACTGTTTTAAATTTGGATTAGAGAGCATACATATTTATTGCAGAGCTAAGAAATGTATGACCCACCAAGTATTTATTTATTTTTTTACATATAACTCCCATCACCCCTGACTATGGTAGCTGATGGCTTCCATGTCCATGGTGTGGTTAGTATTTTCAAAGGGCTGTCCAGGGTGCTGAAGAGTGCCCTGAAAAGAAGGTGGATATTTGAAACTTTCCAAAGTGTTGGAGGAGCTTCCAAGGTCCTGAAGCATATTGCCAAATACCTTGGCTAGAACCTTTAAAGTTCAGGCTAAATCTCAGAGCAGATTCACCACCTCAATGACAAAGGAGTAATCAGGCACCATTTTTCTGACCATTGGCTATGCTGGACAGAGCTGGTGGAAGTCAAAGTCCAACAATATCTGAAGGCCACAATTTCCCTGCCTGAGCCTTAGTGGCATGGTGCCACAGTGGCTTGGCTCTTTCCTCACTACTCTGGCAATTCTTCCCCAAGTCATATGGGAGAAATCAAACAACTTGGTTCTTTCCTATAACAATATACTGCCAACTCTTGGAACTAACAGAGAACCAGCATAGCATAGTGGTTTGAGTGTTGTTTTGGCCATGAAACCCACTGCGTTACCTTGGACAAATCACATGATCTCAGCCTCAGGAAAAGATAATGGCAAATCCCCTTCCAACTCTATAATTCCATGATTCTCTTGTATGCATGACCTGCCAACGTCAAGGGAGGGCACAAATGGCCTCCAGACTCACAGAAATTGTCCACTTCTTGTTGTATGCCTTCTAGTCATTTCTGACTTATGGCAAACTAAGTTAAACCTATCCCAGGGTTTTCTTGGCAGAATTTGTTCAGACAGGATTTGCCTTTGCCTTCCTCTGAGGCTGAGAAAGCTACCCTGCTCAAGGTAATCCAATGGAATTCCATGGTTGTGTGTGGATTCAAACCAGAGTCATAGTCCAATGCTGAAACTGCTACACCACACTGGCTCTTTGTCCATTCCTACTCACACTGTATAACATTGTCTCATATAAATATGTTGTTGTTGTTGTTGTTGTTGTTGTTGTTGTTGTTGCATTTATTTCTCAACTTTCCTTCAAGGAACTTTAAGCACTATACATTGTCCTCCTTCGCAATTATCTTCTCAGTAGCCCTGTGAATGAGATGGGTTAGAGTGCAAGATAATGGCTGGTTCAAGGCCATACAATGAACTCCATGGCTATGCAGGGATTTGAACCAGCATCATCTCAGGCAACATTCACTGCATCATGCGCATAGCAAAGCATATCCACTCTCACTACATCTGCTGTGTTTTATAATGCCTTCCCAGGACACATTTTTTCCTCTGAGGACTCACCCATTTCCCCCCATGGATAAAATGCCTTCATGCCTATGTTCAAAGTACCACTGCTGACCATTTTGCTGTATGTACCATGCCACCGGGGGGAAATAACACTCTACTTTTTCTCCAATAGAGCTTTATTATAAACCACTGCAAGTGACAACACTGTGCTACTGCAAGTTCAGCTGAATAATTCTGACAACTTACTAGCAAACCTTAAACATAAATTGAATTTTTACTCTCCCTTTATGGTGGCAATTTGGTCAGGCCCTCATTTTCAGCTTCTCAAATCAGAGTTTAGCTGGTCTGTACTATGGTTTGTACATCATATGGGCTTAAAATCATTGTTACCAATGGAACTATCTGGTCTTGTAGCCAAAGGCACTAAATAAGAAAGATCAACTTATTATGAACTGTTGTACTAATAGATTACTCCTTTTGCTGGTTGTACATGTAAAGCACAGGACATGGAGTCAGAGGAGCTTGTTTCTATTAATGGATCTGTCAAAGAATTGCTCTGCAACCTACAGCAAGCCCTCTTCTGAAGCTAATTAATGTTTTTCCTGTCTAAGTTAATATGGGCTGAATATATCCTATGGAGGGTACCTAAATTTAGGCATATGAGTTTGAAATGTTTTGCCCAAGGATAGTCTCCTTCAAGCATCCAAGATCACTCCTACGGAAGCTCACACGACCCTTTACAAGCCTTCTGCTTACTTGTCTTTTAGCTATGTAGAATGCATACACCAACAAATCAATGGTGTATGTATACCCACTCATTTCTGATATCAGTTTATCTTATCAGAGGCCTCTTCCAAGTGTATAGTGGATTTCCTAAATATGTAGGGGATTGTATCAGAAGACCTTCCAACTTTACAAAGCTATGATTGTCTGTATATTGATTCTTATTTAGGTCAATTTAAATCCCACTTTTCTGTGTCACAGCTCAGGCTATGTGTTCAGATGCACCCTTGCCAATGTAGGCACTCCAGACTATACAAATTCTCGTGCAAACAGGGACAGATCAGTTCGGATGCATCATAGCTCAGTGGTGGAGGACATTATTATCTAAATGCAGAAGTTCCCAGGGCCTCAGGAAAGACTGGATCTAAGCCACTCTAAATACCGTAGCTGAAACTAACAGTTGGAGTTAGCTCTGAATGTACAATACTGGTAGATCACAATCCATGAGAATAATGACTGTTCTAGAGTGACTACTGTACTCATATTTTCCTCAATGTTTGGAAATGTTCCACATACACAGTACCGATACATTTACAAACCAGCATCAAAGAAAATGAGATACCAGCTGACATAGCTCCATAGAATCGTATAGTCAGTGCTTTGGGACACTGCCTGAATATTTAAAGTTGTAAAAAATATGTCTGCCGTCAAAACTATAACTGTTAGCTCACATTCCAGTGTACAGCAGGAAAGCAACTGAAGGGGCCAAAGATGTATGTGCGTGAGAGATATTGAATCTTTCATCAATCCACCACTCTTGCCTTTGTATTCCACGCATGCAGAAACATTTTCTCCACAACTACAAAGGAGCCCATCTGAAAGAAAAGTATTTTGGAAGGCTACATTACAAACAGATAGAAAGACAAAGCATCCATATGTCTTTTCTATACTTCACACACAAATGGGACAGGCTCACATTTAAATACATAAATATGCCATTGTTATGCTTATTTTGAGCCTACTGGTGAAAATCATTATTTGTTTGCTTGCTTGCTTGCTTGCTGGGGTGGATTTCCCAATTTGTCCGTTTCCTTGAAGTTGTTGTTCTGTGCCTTCAAGTCATTTCTGACCCTGAAGTGAACATATCACAGGCAAGATTTGTTCCGAGGAGGTTTGCCTTTGCCTTCCTCTGAGGATTAGACAGTGTGACTTGCCCAAGGTCATCTGATAGATTTCCATGACCAAGTGTGGATTTGAACCCTGGTCTCCAGAGTCATAGTCCAATGTCCAAAGCACTACACCATGCTGGGTCTGCCTATTAGCTCCTAACAAAAAATAAACTTCTGTTTCCTTGTCTGCCAAGGAAGCCTGTCCTCACCTAGCACATTTGATGACCCTATCGTACATGGGCTGTTGGCAGCCTCTGCTCATCTCCATCTGCTTGATTGGCATCATGCCTGACTACAAGTTGATGGGACTTTTTCCTAGGACACAGGTACTAGATTGTAGTACACTTAGGGTTCATTCCCACTTGCATTTAAACCAGTTTATGAACCGCATATATTAGTGTCTGCAGAATCGATCTGATCTGAAGTGAAGTTCATACTATCTGAAGCGAATTGTCCCATTACCAAATGCATTCATGTCTATTTAACATGATTTTCATTCACACTCATTTTGCACCACTACAAAATTGGTCCTCAATATCAGATGCAATCAATATCCATCCCAGTTTGGTTTTTTAAAATGTCAGTCATATGATGCACATCTACATGTTTCCAGTAATGCAAGCATGAGTTTTTCCGGTGACACAAGCACTCATAGGTGTGGCCACATGCATCAGTTGTTGCTATTTCTGGTCACTTCGCCTTGTGGTCTGCTGGCAAAGGTCACGGATCCTGTGTCCATTGCTGTTTTGCAAGCAATGCTGACATATTTGCAATCCAGTTTTCTCATCTGTCTCTGGATGAGGAATGCCTGTCAGCAAAAACTTGATGCTTTGGGGGCACCCTTGGACATGAATGATGTGAGTGTTGCAAGTCAGAGAAAGAGGCGACGTGCCTGCAACAATAAGATGATGCCGCACGTAATCTTGTTTTCCTATGTGGATGAGGCCACTCATTTCAACAGCACTATGCAGTGCTTTTATGAAACTATGCCCAGGAGGTGGTGGGTATACCCCAACTCAAAGGAAATTTTTGACATTTTTGCCACTACTGTGTGGTCCAATGAGAAGTGGAAGGAGAAGTACCGCGTGTCATGAATAATTTTCCATATGATCATGGAAGAACTACGTCCACATATTACAACACAGGACACCCGTCTACACCGGGCCATTTCAGTGAAGAAAAGGGTTGCCATTGCTGCGTGGTTGCTGGAAAACCAAGGTTCCTATTCTACTGCTGCTATAGAGTTTGGTGTTGGGAAGTCCACAACCTGCAATGCTTTTGTACAAGTGGTCATTGCCATGGAGTTGGTGCCACTGCGGAAGACTGTGTATCTTGGAGTCCATAGAATGGTGTGCATTAGCTGATGTCTTTGTATTACTTTGTATCGTCATTTGTAGCTTTGTGTTTGTATCCTTGTGTTACTTTGTACCTGTTTGCTTTGCTTTGCACACTACCTATTGCCATTTCTATGTTTCTAATGTCCCTACAGGTTATGGCTTTGAGGTGATGGGATAGTTCTGATAACCTGAGGTAATGTCCACAGGTTATCAGAACTATGGATGGCTGCCACTGTGAAATCATTGCTCCAGTGCACTACGGTGGACAGTTCATCAACAGAAAAAATAGATACTCCATGCTCTTGCAGGGGACATGAGTCCATACTGGGTGTTTCATAGACCTTGTGACCAGGTGGCAGGTTCAAATCATGGGTCTTTTGTGTTTCATCACTCTGCCATTTATGAAGCTTTGAGGGCAGGTGTCTATGTTCCTGGAAACCCCACAGTGACAATCTTTGGACAACAAGTAGGACCACTATTGGTGGCTGATGCTGCGTATCCCATTAAGCCACGGGTCATGACACTCTTCAAGGGTGTCCTGCATCCTCGCCAGGCACTGTTCAACAAGTATCCCAACAAGGTTAGAAATGTGGTTGAGAGTGCATTTGGCCACTTTAAGGCTTGGTGGAGATACCTCACAGCCCCCTTGGAGGTGGCAGAGGAAAATGTGAACTCTGTGATTGCTGCATGTGTGATATTACACAACATAGTGACGTTGGATGGCGAAGTGCTGATATGACGCTCTCTTCAACCTGCAGCCTAGATAGTGGATTTTTCCCTGTGGGCACTTTGGCTTATAGCCATGGATTGGTGGAATATGGTTTGCTGTTATGGTGGCTATATTGTCCCCAACACTTCAACCTTCCCTCCATGTGTATTTGCAATTTTGATGGCCAATAGCACTTCAGGATATAGCATTATCACGAAAGCTAACACTATCTCAGTCTCTGTTTATGTGTGCTGTCACCAGCCTATGCAAAAGCCCATAGTAGTCCTCCCCCATGTAATCTTCTCCCTTCCTCATTGTTGCACTTCCAAAGCCTCTCTTCTCTCTCCCCATTGCTTCTTCCCCAAAGGTCACATTCTCTCTGCCCAACCTGAAGTTATGTGCAACACAGTTTAGTATGGCCCAGAAGCATTAAACGGTATCTAACAACAAAATGGCTCAGCAGCCAGATATGCCAAAGGCACTATGCATGTGACACAGTGGTGCTCTCATGGAAAAGGGGAAAATCAGCCTCTGCAAAAGGCCATGGATGCCATGTCCAATTTACCCCGTCTTCCATCCACACCATTAGCAGCTTGTCCAAAGCCTGTCTCCCTCACCCCCCGCCCAAGCCCATTGCAAAGTTTTGGCCATGCCTTAAACACAGACTGCTCCACTTCTGCAGCCTCTTTTGGGAAAACAGATGCACACATTCAATTTATTGACTCCCTATGGCCACCGTATTTCTGCTTCCTGACCAATGAAAATATTCTAAAAATCCTCTGTCTCTCCAGACACCAAGTATTGAAAAGATTTATAATGTATCACAATATCTGTCTGTTAATCAGACATTGATATTGCATTGGTCAAAATTATTTTCTTGAACAATTTTGAATATGAATTGGTAATAAATGTGACCCAATGAATATTCTGTCAATTAGGAAATATGGCGGCAATTGAGAATATAGAATTGAGTACTACAGAATTGAGTACTGGAGGACGAGGGAGACAAACCTACTTCTGGACAGCATCGCCGAGCAGTGTGGTGCGGCCAGGAGGCTAATGCAGTCCTCTAATGGAAGGAACATAAATTTCTACCAAGTGATTTCCCATTCCCTAGGCCTTAAAGGGTATGCTAGGTCTGCTGTTCAGTGCAGAACAAAATGTAAAACTTTTAAGGCACCATTTTATAGGGCCATGGAAACTTTCAATGGGGACCCGCTGCCCACCAACAAACCTCCCTTCTTTCGGAAGATGAAAGACCTCTGCATAGTAGTGGGGAGGCCATCCTGGAGAAAGCAGAGACTCACAGGCATGTGACAATTTCTCACTTTTTGGGGTCACAGGGCAGGAAGGAATAAAACTCCCCCAGGTAGTCATTTTCTAAAAAGCTTTATTCTTTTCCCTTATATTTCAACGTGCAAGGTGCAGGAGGAGAGTGGAGGAAACTTTCTCATACTCCACTGAGGAAGAATGATCTCCAGACAGGCACTCTGCATCTCCACAACAAGGTTAGGTGAATTCCCCCCCCCCCCGATAGATAGATAGATAGATAGATAGATAGATATAGAAATAGAGCTAGAGCTAGAGAGGGAGAGAGGGAGAGGGAGAGAGGGAGAGGGAGAGAAATATATCTATATATTGCTATATCTATATATATGTGTGTGTGTGAGAGAGTGATTTTTGTATATGTATATATCTGTGTGTGTGCATGTGTGCACAGAGAGACATGTGTGTGTGTATGCTAGTGTGTGTTAGTGTGTTCATGTATTCCAGCAGCAGGACCCATTCATGTCTATAGATAGATAGATAGATAGATAGGCAATCAATAGAGAATATATATGTGTGTATATATACATAAACATATATGGGTATATATATTGCTATGGGTATGACTGCAAGATTGTCAGGTTGCCAGTTCAAGGTGCTGCATGATGGGGTGAGCTCCCATCACTAGTATCAGCTTCTACCAACCTAGCAGTTCAAAAGCATTCAAATGCAGGTAGATAAATAGGTACCACTTCAGTGGGAAGGTAAATAGCATTCTGTGCTATCATGCTGGCCACTTGATCACAGAGTAGTCTCTGACAATGCTGGCTCTTCAGCTTAGTAATGGAGATGAGCACCACCCTCTATGGTCTTGACTTGACAACCTTGTCAATGAAGAATACCTTTACCTTTACCTTTTTATGGGTATGTATGTAGATAGAGATAGAGATAGAGATAGATATGTGCATCTACATGTGTGTGTGTGCATGCAAGTATGTGTGCATACAGATGTACATATATATTAATCTATATGCATATAGAAATAGGAATACGAATGTGCAGTAACCCTAATGCATATAATAAACATATTCAGATATATGCATTTAAATGTTTCCTTTCCTTCCCTCCATAGAACCAGAAGGGAACCAGGATGACCAAACAGGACCTGCTGGTGGACAAGTCCCAGTTCTCCAGCGTCCACCCAACCCTGATGCTCCACCTCCAGGATTCTGTAAGTGTACAGCTAAGGACACAAATATTAATTATTTGGAGGGCCGAGACACCTTCTCCAGTACTGGGCATACGTTTCATGATCATAGAATCATAGAATCATAGAGTTGGAAGAGACCACAAGGGACATCCAATCCAACCCCCCTGCCATGCAAGAACTCAAAATCAAAGCATCCTCGACAGATGGCCATCCAGCCTCTGTTTAAAGACCTCCAAAGAAGGACACGCCACCATTCTCTGAGGGAGTGTGTTCCACTGTTGAACAGCTCTCACTGTCAGGAAGTGCCTCCTAATGTTGAGCTGGAATCTCTTTTCTTGTAGCTTGCATCCCTTGTTCCAGGTCCTGTTCTCTGGAGCAGCAGAAAACAAGCTAGCGCCCTCCTCAATATGACATCCCTTCAAATATTTAAAGAGGGCTATCATATCATCTCTTAACCGTCTCTTCTCCAGGCTAAACATACCCAATTCCCTAAGTCGTTCCTCATAGAGCATGGTTTCCAGACCTTTCACCATTTTAGTCGCGCTCCTCTGGACACGCTCCAATTTTTCAACATCCTTTTTGAATTGTGGTGCCCAGAACTGGACACAGTATTGTTGAAATGATGTTGATGGATGTGCTGTAAACAGTCCATAAAACCAAACACCAAAACCTGGAACTTCTAGCAAGCTTCTTTTATTGTAAAACAGCAAAAGCAAAAACAAATAATAATAATAATAATAATAAGAATAGCTTCACTTTAGCCAGAAGGCTAAATAGGAACAATGCCTAACTGCTACATGATTCAAGATTGATTAGTAGCAGCATCAGGAGAATATTTTTAGTTAGTTCATTACAGCTCAAAAGTTAAAAAGCAAGTGAGTGGCTCTCTAGTTCACAGGTTTCAGCCCCCCAATTCTCCACCCTTTTGGGTGTAGCCTTTGCAGACTGATTGGTTGATGATACATGATGTGGTTTAGCCCAACCTTTAATTACCATAATAAATCATGTGACTACATTTCCCATAACAATTCTCATGTTGACAAAATCCTCAATGTAAACAAACCTCTTTCTCATAGAACTGAAGCTTGTTAACTGCTTGTTTGGGCTAAGAACACACCTGGGCTGATAACTGTGAATCTGGCCTCAGAAAAAAGAACTTTTCTCAGCAAGGAAAAATACAGACACACATCTTTTACATTTCAACATTTTAAACACTGACTCTATATCCCATTTAAACCTAACAACTATTCCAGGTGGGGCCTCACCAAATTAGAATACAGTGGCACTATTCCTTCCCTTGATCTTCAGGGGTAGGCAACCTTTCCCTTTAAGGGCAGAGGGACTTCAGCTCCCAGAATCCCAGGAGCTATTGGCCAACATGGGCTTCTGGGAGCTGCAGTCCCTCGGCCCTTAAAGGGGAAAGGTTGCCTACCCCTCATACTATGCTTCTATTAATGCAGCCTAAAATTGCATTGGCCTTTTTAACTGCCTCATCACACTATTGACTCATGTTCAACCTGTGGTCTACTATGACTCCTAGATCTCTTTCACACATAGTCTCATTAAGCCAGTTGTCCCCCATCTTATATCTATGTATTTCATTATTTTTTTATTTTTTATTTTTTATTTTATTTTTTGCCCTAAATTTAGTACTTTACATTTTTCCATGATGAAATTCATTTTGTTAGCTTTGGCCCAGCTTTCTAATCTATTAAAGTCATTTTGAATTTCCATCCTGTCTCCCCCTATTCCATCACCAAAGTCATTGATAAAGATGTTGAATAGCACTGGGCCCAGGACAGAACCCTGTGGCACCCCACTGGTCACTTCTTTCCAGGATGAAGAGGAGCCATTGCTGAGCACCCTTTGAGTTCGGTTAGTCAACCAGTTACTAATCCACCTAAGAGTTGTATTGTCTAGCTCACATTTTACTATCTTGTTTGCAAGAATATCATGGGGGACCTTGTCAAAAGCCTTACTGAAATCAAGATATGCTATGTCTACTGAATTCCCTTCATCTACCAAGCTGGTAATTTTATCAAAAAAAGAGATCAGATTAGTCTGGCGTGACTTGTTTTTGAGAAACCCATGTTGACTTTTAGTGATTATGGCATTCCCTTCTAAATGTTCACAGACTTTCTGTTTAATGAACAGAATCTTTCCCAGTTTTGATGTCAGACTAACTGGGCTAAAGTTGTTGGGATCCTCTTTTTTCCCCTTTTTGAAGATGGGGACAATGTTTTCCCTCCTCCAGCCTGATGGGACTTCTTTTGTTCTCCAGGAGTTCTCAAAGATCATTGCCACTGGCTCTGAGATTACATTTGCCAGTTCTTTTAATATCTTTGGATGTAGTTCATCTGGTCCTGGAGACTTAACTTCATTTAGGATACCCAGGTATTCCTGTACTACCTCTTTCCTTATTCTGTGCTGCATTTCCCTTATTGTGTCCTCTGCTCCATTTTCCTCAGGTTGAGCACCCATTTCCTTTTGTGAAAATACTGAGGCAAAGAAGGTGTTGAATAGTTCTGCCTTTTCTCTGTTCCCTATTAGAATTTCTCCATCTTCTCTGCACAGTGGCCCTACCATTTCCTTCTTCTTTCTTTTGCTATGGACATACCCAAAAAAGCCCTTTTTATTATTCTTAACCCCTCTAGCAAGCCTGAGCTCATTCTTTGCTTTGGCTTTCCTGACTTTACCCCTACATGTGCTAGCTATTTGTTTGAATTCCTCTTTAGTGATTTTGCCTCTTTTCCATTTCTTATACATCTTATACATTTTGAACTGCTAGGTTGGTAGAAGCTGGGACTAGTGACAGGAGCTCACCCCATCATGCAGCACTTGGACCTCGAACTGCCAACCTTCTGATCTTCTAGTTGTCAAAACTGGTGTCTTAACCACTAATCCACTACCATCCCTTTAGTGAATTCTAAATTAGACCCATCCTGAATTGGTTTAGGTTGGTCATGTGGTAGGGCTGGCCCTGTCATTAGGCATAATGAAGCAGCCCTCTCAGGCAGCAAATCTTGGGTGTCATGAAAATTCAAGAAATTGTTGGTGATTAAATTTGCTGCTATTTTTAGAGATGGAAAGGAGGAGAGGTTCTTAGGGAATTTTCTGGCCTCCTCTGGTAAAATACTGTGGCTAGATTGGAGTATATGCACCTTATCTTGGTTGTAGATGGGATGCTATTTGCTACTCTGCCTTGGATAGTAAAATGTCTTGGGATGACCATGGTGTAGGGGCAAGAACTCCAGTGCAGCACTATGTGCAGCACTGGGATATTCAGTATTCCCTAATCCCTAAATATCACATCTAAAATATTTTGCCATGAGCTGCAGTTCTCCAGGCTGGCTCCTCCTTTCTCCTCCTGCTGCCAGTATTACTGGCAACAGAAGCTTAAGACCTGTGGTGCTGTAATTTATACTCAAAGGATTCATTGTGCAAAGCTTTCATAGCTCTCAGGATTCCAGAACTATTCTCAAATGGATGGGGGATAACAGAACAATGTACAATTATATCCCCATTGTGGCAGCGTAGCCCCAATCTGTGGGGCTTGCTGGTAATCTAGTGATCCAGCAGTGCTTGGTTTATGCCATGTCAGTCAGCATTAAACAGCTCAGTAGAGCTGATGAGCTACAGAGCAAAGAAATTTGCAATTAAGGACAAAGTGTTACTGCTTATGTCAAGTTAAGGCAAACCAGTGTTGGAAGATGATTAAGAGAATAGGGCCTGTGAAAGTAGAGCAGTGCTCAGTTATAAACGCCAGAGCCAAAATGTTGAGTCCCTGTGTAAACAATGTTCTTCTTTCTATGTTAAGATGGTGGCATCCTAGGGTGCATGTTTGGATTAAAATCCATCAAATTCATCAACCTCACTGATATGGAAGTCACCAGCTACAACTGGGCCACTTACATCACCAAATAACTACATGACTAATTCAGGTATTAAATCACTGTCTAGGATGTACCATCACAAAGTGGTCACATACTTTGATCACTACTAATTTCCCTATTCTAAATCCATACATGATGCTCGTTGAAATTAATTTCTGCAGCACTTACTTTCATGTTTACTATCAAGGAATACTTGATCTGTTTTTATATATATGCTTAAAGGGTTCCTGATAGAGATACTGCATTGATTTTATTGCCATTGGCTATATGGCAATATTAAAGAGAAATACAGGTAACTCTGGGAAAATGCATAGAACTGTGGAGAGATAGGAGGGGGAGGAGAGGACTACAGAATTTGGAACTAAGTAGAATGTTCCTGCCATCATAAAACTGTCAGTGCACAATCTAAGCTGATACCCAATGCCTTCTGACTACCTGATTGCTTCAATAACTGGTTGTTGAATCTATTCTGACACTTCAGAGAGTATGGCAAATCATTTAATTAATTAATTTAGCCATACTTACCCTGCCATATGGCTTGCTGTGTCCCTGGAAACTTAGAAAATCTGGGACGAGCCAGGAGGTAATGAGCTGCAGTCTTGCCACATGTCAGTGACATTTGGGTCATATTGTGGAATGGCCTTAGAGTGAGAAGGGCCATCAGGCCATGTGTTGCCTAACAATGACTAAATGCTGGCAAAACATCAGAAAGAACTCTTCTAGAACATGGCCACACAGCCCGAAAAACCCACAAAAAACTAATGACTAAAATGTTTCATTTTTAATCAAAGAACTGAAGGACTGGACTTGATACCTTTATGGGTAAGAAACGTGTATTCTTGAACTGGATCAAACACTCCAGTCTGGGACACACCAGTTTTCTCTTCCTCTCCAAGACACTGTGAGAAGGAGGTGGAATCACAGAATCTTAGGTTTGCAAGGAACTCCAACCCCCTACCAGGAATTACACAACTAAAGAACTCGTGAAAGATGCCCATCTGATTTCTATTTAAAGACCTTCAGAGTCCACCACCCTGTGACATTCCACTGTCAAACAATTACAGTAAAGAAGATCTTCCTATGTTTAGGTGGGATCCTTTTTCTTGTAATTTGAATCCATTTGTTCATGTTCTAGCAGCTCTACAGCAGCAGAAAACAAGCTTAATCCATCTTTTACAGGACATCTCTTCAGATATTTAAAGATAGCTATCCTATCACCCCTCATTCTTCTCTTCTTCAGGATAAGCATACCCAGCTCTCATAAGCCTTGGTTTCCAGATGTTTCATCATCTTGATCAAAAGAGGAGAAGGAGGAGGAGACAGCAATCCCAGTTGTAATTGTGAGCAGAAGGAAAGATTGTTACTGTCCTGCAATGAAACAATCCCTCTGGACAGTAGAATCAAAGAGAGAAGGAAAATATAATGAAATACTAAGATCTACAGATGTTGATTCAGTGCCTCTGTGAAAAGAACACATCTGTGGTTCTAATGGTAATCGGTGCTCTGGAAGCAATTCTAAAACAAACTAGCAAAACATCTGAATGTAGCTGCTGCAGGAACTATTCTTTTCAACCATACTTTTATCTAGATTTAGCCATTTGAAAAAGCCTATATAAAATATGTGCATACACACACACACACACACACACACACACACACACATATATATATGCACTATTTTTGATCACAGTAGCATAGTTGCAAATAGTGGAACTACTTGGAACACAACAACTTATCCAAAGGTACCTCACTTATTTCTATATTCTTGGATAGTATCCAAATTATTGACAATCCAAACTGTCAGTTCAGTAAATAAGAATAATGGAAGACATAATGGTAATAATTTTTAAAAGAAGTCAGTGCCAGCAGTGATTATAAGGGGAGATCACTTTTTAAAAGATCTCTGTCTTGAACATATGACAATTGGCACTCAGGCTGGCATTTTAGAATGATGAAGCAGTAATGCCTTTCTTGTGCTCCTGTGATAAAAGATGCAGGGTGAGTAGATGTCATAACCACAAAGGAGGATGAGGCACCACAAAATGTAGGACATTCAGGAAAATGTAGGACATTACAAGCTAAAAACTACAAACACTCATATAAATATAAATTCATGCTTCTTAGGTCCAAAACAGACAGGCCAAATAGACTGGCTTCTGGCCACTTTGGAGGCATGGTGTTTAGATGATGCATGCTCCCGATACATCCAGAAACTCCTCCGAGACCACCTAAGGCAGCCCAAGGGACTGCGGTGGTGGTGGCCTGCTTCAGGAGTGGGCCTTCCAGTCACTGCAGTCCCAGCCAATCAGGGCTGGAGAGGCCTCTGGTCATCATGTATAAGATGAGTAAATCAGTTGGGCATTTTGTCCACAGTTTCCAAAGGCACAGTTTCTAAAATGTGAATCCAAACAGGAGTGCAACGAATGGCAAGAAACATTGGGGGGAAATTCCATGTCTTTCAACTGTCCTGCTTTGCCAGGGTGAGCCCTGGTTAATCCTATGTCATTCCACTTTCTCAGCTGTTTCTAAAATGTCCTAGCTTCTCTTTTCTTCTCCTGCTTTCCCCCTTTGTTATTTTCTTCCTTCAGTTGCTGCAAAATGGGTTCAAAGTTCAAATACACTTTCCACACAATTAATTCAGCAGGAGAGGGAGGAGATGCTCCTCATAGTGCTGGGAAGAACCTCCTCCTTGCAAACTGCTTCAATCTCTTCTAGCTTTGAAATAGAATGTTCTGTAGAGATTATCACACGGGAGGCTAAAGTGTCTTTAAAATGCCTTTAAATTGTCAATAACGCACAATTGGGGTTCACACGCTCACATGTTTGTCACATCTGCAAAGTGTCTGTAAAGTGTCATGGATGTGTCCCTGGCTCCCCACTTGCCTATCTTGTCAGTAACGCATCCTTGGAGCTGTCATTTTTCAATAATGCAATCTTCTGTTATTGAAAAATGATGGCTCCAAGGACATTATTACACAAAGCAGCAGTAGCCAAAATGGCACACTAGATGTTCAGTCTTATTAGAATATAAAAATATATTTTTAAAAGTGTGTGTGTATGTGTATGTGTAAAATCTAAATATTTTAAAATGCTATCAGATAAAGTATTTACCTTAACTTTTGGTCTATCGAGCTCCCAGTTCGCAAACCTCTTTACTGCACATTTTAAAAATTATATATTAGTGTAAGTGTTTTTACACTACACATTCTTCACATTCCCATGGTGACTTACTAAAAAACCAATTAATTTGCAATTATTAAAAAAAAGTAAATTAAAAGTCATGAAATCCTTCAAGGAGCCTTAAAGTCTTGGCCAGATTGAAATATAATAGACTAAACATAATCCTATGCATTTAGTTAAAATTTCCTTGAATCTCTCCCTTAGGAAAGTGCATATACGATTACAGCCTAATACAATTAATGTAATACAATTACAATTAATGTAAATTACAACTGGCTGGCTGAACATTGCAGCCTTAATGGTATTTTGTAATTGTTGTGTGCTTTCAAATCATTTCTGACTTATGGCAACCTTAAGGCAAGCCTATGAAGGGATTTTCATGCAAGATTTGTTCCAAGGGGGTTTGCCATTGCCTTCCTTTAAGAATGAAAAGGTATGACTTGCCCAAGGTCATCCAGTGAGTTTCCATGGCCAAGTGGGGGTTTGATACCCTGGTCTCCTAGCATCCTAGTCCAGCATTCAATCCACTATACAACACTGGCTCTTATAATGGTATTGCTGCCTATCTCAACTATTTCATCCTTTCATGCAAGGATAATTATTTTACTTTTTCTCCCACTACATGGAAAAAATTAATATTTTTACACAACATCCTCCCTGTATTGGAGTGGTCCAAAGTCTTCCTGAGGATTTGTTTTAATGCAAAAAGATAGATTTGGTTTTTGGGAAAGAATCATGTTTCCTGCATTGTATCCCACAGAGGAAACATATGGGGAAAGGGGCAAGAGACATTTGTCTTTGTGAACAGAAAATGATACAGAACACTTTGGGACATTCAAATATGGAGAGAATATTGTGTGAAAGTTTAATGGCTCTACTATTCTTCCTAATGTCAGGAAACTCATTTTTCAACCAGGAAATAAATAATGAAAAGTATTCTTTCCATCTCTCCTCTAACAATTCTCTAAACATCAGAGAGCCATGACAGTCTCACTGCCTTTCTAGCTCTTCCCAGCACTTCTACATTCATGGTAGATTAAAACTAATAGAATGAGCTTCATGAATGAGTTTGGATTTGAAGTTAGATTTCCCAACAGCCACTCTAACACACTAACCACTACACTATACTGCCATAGTAGTCTCACAACAACATATCTGCCCTATTCTAACTTGCTATATGAAGCATGTACTTTTCCACCATGGCAGATGACCCAGGCTTCTGCAGCCTAGTGCTTTTCAGATGCACTGAGATTGTAAGTCTTATCATCCACAGTCACCATGACTATTGCCTGGGGATGATGGGGCTGTGGTCCAAAACACAGGAGGGCATGGGGTGAGGAAGAGTGGTCTAAGCAAATTGTGTTATATTACAGGTAATGGTGGCAAAGGCTGGAATACATTAAAATTAGCATAAATTCAAAGTTTGTTGGAAAATTCTGATTTGCTTATATAACTAGTCCACCCACATTTTTACTCACTCAGCTTCTGGAGATGTTTTTTCTTTAACATTAGGATTTTTGAACAAAGGGCCACAATGGAAGAGAGGCATATCTTTGTTGCTGCACAAAATCATTCCAATCAACCAGCATTCATTATGCATATTGTGTACACTATAATGAGCTTGAGCTTCTCAGCAACAAACAACATAGCCAGTAAAAAAATTCCTTTCCAAATCAAGAAAACTAAATTACACTTTTAATACTATAAATGCACTTGCAACACTGTCTGATAGCTGTTTGTGGATCGATCTAAAACAATTGAATGGTCTTAGCCTAGTTCTTAGTGGACAGGTGTCTATCTCTTGATCACCAGTAACATTCATTGCCTGCTCATGGAGTTATAGAAGAGACTAGTTAGTCCTGCGTGGACTCTTTAATAATTACTTTAATCAGCTGGAAATTACAATAGAGAAAGGAACATAAAATCACTGTAGCCTACTAAATTTTACAGGAAAATAGAAATGTGGATAGGCCAAATATTTTTGTGCTTTATTTTTATTTATATCATGTTATAAGTGGAAACCCTTTCTTCAAGGATAATGTATCATCTTCTATTATTATCCAACTATTATGAAATACAAGATTTGATGGAAAGGGAGGTATAGAAACTGGGACAGGATTAGAAAATTGTATCTATGGCTTCAAAAATATACCATCCTAAAGGGATTTCAGCCATTGCATAACCAGCTATGTAAGCACATAGCTAACTTCCACAAAGAGAGCCAAAAGAGATCCAATGTAGTGTAGTTGTTAGAGTACTGGACTGGCATTAGAGAGATTAAAGTTTAAATCTTTCCCAGCCATAAAATATAACTTTATTTATATGCACATATTTGCCATGGCTGGCTAACTTTGTGTTCCATGTCCCTCTTGGAAGCAGCACAAGAGCTGATGTAATGATGTAACAGTATGATGTAATGGTTAGATTGCTGGATTAGCTTTAGGATTTCCAGATTCAAATTCCAACTCAGTTATGAAACTCACACTATTAGTACTGATGCAATGGTTGACAAAGTATGTGGGCCAGATATCTTGGAGAAGCTGAACAGAGAAGTTGCATGGCTGTGTGGCACTGCAGTACAGTGGTTAGAGTGTTGGACTGAGACTTGGAAAAGCCATAAAACTCACTGGGTGGACTTAAGCAAGTCATTTTTCTGTCAGCCTGACATTTCACAAAGTTATTGTGAAGCTTGTTTTTAGAGAGTAGATTTGTTACTGTGGAAGGAAGAGCCAAATACGCCACTCTGAATCATTGTAGGAAAGGAAGGTGCAAATTGAACAAATAAATAAATAGTACTAATAAGATGACTGCCATTGTGTTAAACAGAATGAGTGTTTATAACAAAAACCTTCAGTGAGTGGCATACCTAATAAACCTACCTGTGAGCTACCTTTCAATGATAGCTGGGCAAATCAATGTGGGAAACCTATAGCCCTCCAGCTGTTATTGGATCTTTGGCCAGGGCATATGGGAATTAGACTCCAACAGCATTTGGAAGATGACAGTTCCCTACCACTGGGATGAAGGATTACCATTTTCTTACACAGGAGAAAGTATACTTAAGGGCCTTTGCGGACTGCCAGAAATAGTGCAAATTGAGTCCACTTTAAGGGTTAGAGTTAGTGCTAGGGAATCATGGGAATTGTTTTTTTTTTTCTGAGACATTGAGCCTTCTCTGTCAGAGAGCTCTGGTGCCACAATAAAATACAGTTCCCATGATTCCCTAACCCTAACCCTTAAAGTGGACTATTTCTAGCAGTCTGCAAAGGCCCTTACTCTCTTCCAAGTGTCCTATGGATCATCCCTGGGATTCTTACCCTCCTCCTTGGCTTGCATATTAAAAATCAGACCTGCACTGCTCTTATCTGCACATTCCTACTTTTATATCTGCATATTCACAACTTGGGGTCTATTTTGTGGATGTGCCAAATATGTCTCCATGCCATCTCCTTACCTCTTCTCCTAGGGTGAGGAAGTCTGCATGAGATTCTCTGGTGGAAGAAAGTATTATTGTTATTATCATTATCATTATCATCATCTCTCTGTGAATTGAATGAAAAGAAAGCTCTGCAGCAGGATAACAGATCTCCAGTTCTGGGCACCATAATTCAAAAAGGATGTTGAAAAACTGGAGCATGTTCAGAAGAAGGCGACTAAAATGGTGAAGGGTCTGGAAACCATGCCCTATGAGGAACGACTTAGGGAATTGGGTATGTTTAGCCTGGAGAAGAGACGGTTAAGAGGGGATATGATATCCTTCTTTAAATATTTGAAGGGATGTCATATTGAGGAGGGTGCTAGCTTGTTTTCTGCTGCTCCAGAGACTAGGACTCTGAACAATGGATGCAAGATACAGGAAAAGAGATTCCACCTCAACATTAGGAGGCACTTCCTGACAGTGAGAGCTTTTTGACAATAGAACAAACTCCCTCAGAGTGCGGTGGTGTCTCTACATGGCCTAGGTCCAACCTATCTAAGGGATCGCCTCCTTCCATATAATCTGCCCCACACCCTCAGGTCCTCTGGGAGGAATTTACTCCAACAAAGGAGAACTAAGGGCCTTTGCAGACTGCCAGAAATAGTGCAAATTGAGTCCACTTTAAGGGTTAGGGTTAGAGAATCATGGGAACTGTATTTTATTGTGGCCCCAGAGCTCTCTGACAGAGAAGCCTCAATGTCTCAGGAAAAAAAACAATTCCCATGATTCCCTAGCACTAACCCTAGCCATTAAAGTGGACTCAATTTGTACTATTTCTGGCAGTCTGCAAAGGCCCTAAATTAACAGCAACCTCCCAGAGGTCTTTTTTCGTCCTGCTCCCAGACTATGGAATGCCCTGCCGGAGGAGATCCGTCAAGGAACTAGCTTGGAGAATTTCAAAAAAGCCATCAGATCTCTTCTGGCAGGCCTTCCCTGAATAAAATCAGACCATATCTAATATATGTCTCTCTCCCTCTCTTATGTTTTTATGTTTCCATGTCTAAATTTTTATGTTTAGGTTTGTCACATTTTATAATCACTGGTGTGAGTACACCAGCTATTTTAAAAATTTTAGTATCATGTAATTTTAAGGGGGGGTAACTTGTTTTATGTTACTGTTGTTTGTTGTGGGGGTGTTTTATATATGCAATTGTTGTGAGCCGCCTTGATTGCCTTCAGGCAAAAGGCAGGGTATAAAAATAAAGTTTATTTATTATTATTATTATTATTATTTGGAGGTCTTTAAACAGAGGCTGGATGGCCATCTGTTGGGGATGCTTTGATTTTGAGTCGCTGCATGGCAGGGGGTTGGACTGGATGGCCCTTGTGGTCTCTTCCAACTCTATGAGCCTATGATTCCTCTACCTGGGACATTCTTAAAGGATTCGAGCCATGAATGGATACAACTGATTGAGAGAGTACATGGCTGTTCCGATAAAAATTCATCTCATTCAGATCATTTCTCCCTACTTTTAAAAGAGCTTCACAGGTCATCTGTAACCAAGCCCAATTTCAACTGTTGATACTTGTCCTTAAAGGCCTAAGGGGCTTAGCTTTCAGATACCTGAGAGAGCACTGCTTCTTTGTCAATCTGTCCTCATCAGTGCCCTTTCCCAAGTGCCTCCCCTGTTTGAAATGAAGCATGGGGCATGCAGGGAGAGAGCTCTACAACTGCAATGCTGCCCATTAGGCATTGAGATTGCTTCTTTTTTAGCCATCAGGCAAAACAAAACTCTTATTTGCTCAGGGACTCAAAATAACCTGTTAAGCACTTTTAATTGTGGGAGCCAATTTTATTTGTTGATCCCATCTTTTATTTATGGCTTTAGGTAGATGGATATAGAAATGCATTCTGATGTTGAAAACTGCCCTAGAAACAATGTTGACAAAAGGCACCATGAAGAATTTCCAAATGCATAAATATTTCTACTTCCATTTCCACTTGCTTTCCAGAATGTGTGGAAACTGTAGACTGTGGACATGGACTGTGTCTGAAGAGTCTCTCCTCTTCAGAAAGTCACTCATCATATGAAGCAATAGTGGAGTAGAAAGACCATGTGTCTAGACACTGTCCCTCCATACACATTTATATTACCTCTATACCCTATGCCTGGAGAGAATTTTTGTTGTTTTATGCCCTCAAGTCATTTCTGACTTATGGTGCCCCTTAAGGTAAATCTATCATGGGGTTTTCTTGGCAAGATTTATTCAGAGGAAGTTTGCCATGGACTTCCCCTGAAGCTGAGAGCATGTGATGTGCCCAAGGTTACCCAGTGGGTTTCATGGCTGAACTGGGAATCGAACCCTGGTCTCCAGTCTTAATCCAACACTCAAACCACTATGCCACGCTGGCTCAGAGGGCTTTACACACATTTAAATGTGCACTGCCCCTCTCCACATGATCACACATATTGGATGTATGCAAATAGCTTTATATGAGATTTGTCATCAGCAACTAAACGGATACAGCCCAGACATGATTGGCCTCCTCCATGAATGCTAGACTTTGGTGTTTCGTCCAGAAGTAGAAAGTTTTTATTCAGGGTCCATGGCATTATAATACAATGGTAGTATACATGTCTGGATGGAAAGATAAATAGAGCCATATTATGAACAAAATGCTGAAAAACTTGGCCTTCCAATGTATATCGTGTACAGCAAAGTGAAGGATTAACTAAGGAAAAAAGGTGTACAGAATACGTAACCTATATGTATATAGGAACAAAGTATATAGTAATTAAACTGGAAATGATGTATAGAATATTTATTTAGGTCTTTGTTTTATAAAGATGTTATGGAAAGGAAATGGCATAAATAGAATTTAAGATCCACTCAATAATGGAAGATTTAGTTAGAATGAAGGTTCTACATTATAAAGTAAGCATAGATAAATTATGTATGGAATAGAATGTGTAAGCAAAAATGTATAGCAAAATATGTTTTTGTTATTGTTTGTTTGTTTTTTATGTGGTATTAAAACAATAGTAAAAATTATAATTAAAAATAAGTAAAGAACAAGTTAGTTTAAATATAAATTCACATCCAACTGAATCTTAACTTTGCTGCCTGCATTCAGTCAGCTGGTGTCACTGAATCAGCTATATTCATTTCACCCACCACCACCCCCAGCAATTATGACAATAGATTTCAGAATCATTTATTCTGTACATAATCAGCATCCTTTTGTTGAATACTAATTGCACCTACTGCTGCACAGCTGTGCTTGCAAAGACTTTCAAAGAGAACTCTCACGTGGCCAAGGTCCAACTCTAGCTTTTGCTCATGTCTTCCTTCATGTTCTATAAAAATTTTACATCAAAAAAGAATATCACTTAAAGCAGGGCTGGCTGGACAGACAGTAGACGGGGATGTACAAACTGATTTCTTGCTCATTTGCAGTAGATGGGGCCAGTTATAACACTCTTGTTGAAAAAACTTCACTGGCTACTGATTGGTTTCCACGCACAATTCAAAGTGCTAGTCATAAAGCCCTACACAGCTTAGGTCCAGACAGTTTGAAAGGCCATATCTCCCCATATGAACCTGCCAGCATTTTAAGATCCTCAGGGTAAGGCTTCCTCTCAGTCCCGCCACCATCCCAGGCTCGCTTGGCAGAATACAAGAGAAAGCCTTCTCAGTAGCTGCTCCCACCTTCTGGAAATCCCTTCCTTGGGAAGCTAAGCTGGCCCTTTCCCTCCTTTCCTTTCGCTAGCAAACATTTTTATTTATTTATTTAAGCAAGCTTTTAATGCTTAAACAAGGAAGGTACTTAACATAGATGTACGCTTTTTCTGTTTTAAACTTTTGTATGATTTTGAATCAGTTTTATAGTATTTTAATGTGGTGTTTTTAAATTGGTTTTAAAACATTTTGTAAATGTTTTTATTTGGTTGTTATGGAAGCTACTTTGGGTCCTGGCATGGGAGAAAGTCAGCATATAAATAAAGTAAATAAATAAAATAAACATAAAATAGATCAGAAAGCAAAACATGGACAGTAGCAAAACATGGGTTTTTTCCCACTTAAGTGCTGAACTTTGTCTGTGTTCAGTTTAGTTCTCCTACTAAAAACAAGTTCTTGGACACAGAAAGAAATGAGGAGAGGAGATATCCAACAAGTCTAGAATCTGCCCACTCCTGTTCTAAAGTGTCAGTCTTTCCCTAGGTGTAAAGCTTTAATAGTACTTGAGTACCTGCATAATGTGAGAGCCAATGAGGTGCAGTGGTTTGAGTGTCGAACTAGGACACTAGGGCTGCATCCACACTGCAGAAATAGTTCTAAGTTCTGTGTAGTTCTGTGAGATATTTAGCCTTCTGTCAAAGGGCTCTGGTGCCATAACAAACTGAAATTCCCAGAATTCCATAGCATTGAGCCTTGGCAGTTAAAGTGGTGTCAATTGGATTATTTCTACAAGGCAGATGCACTCTAGGAGACCAGAGTTTGAATCTCCATTCAGCCATGGAAACCCATTGGATGACCTTGGGCAAGTCACATGCTCTCATCCTGAGAGAGAGGTAAAGGCAACCCTCTTCTGAACAAATTTTGCCAAGAAAATCCCTGGATGGGATCACTTTAGGGTCACCATAAGTCAGAAATTATTTAAAGGCACACAATGTGTATTCCAATATCTTACAGTCACCACCAGTGGCAGCCATTTCTATATAAAAGATAATGAACACAGCATATATCAAGCTAGCTACTATAAACACAAATATTTTCCATCTAAAATAATCTACATCTGTTGTGTGTACATCTCCTTCAAGCCACCTGTCAGTTTATAGCTACCCTATGAATTTAATATGTTTTTTCTTAGGCAAGAAATGCTTTTGCCAGTTCTTTCCTCTGAAATATATAAGCTTATCGCATGGCACTTGCAAGAACGGGAACGGAACTGAACCAAAGGGAACCGAACAGAGCAAAAATGCATTTTACTGCACGGGAGAACACCACCGATGCTGCCGGAAGTCCCCAAGGCATTCCCCAGCCGTTCCTGGCAGCCAATTTTTGAAGGACGGTTCTTCAAAATCAGCTGCCAAGAATGACTGGAGAACGCCTTGGGGACTCTCAGTGATATCAGTGGCGTTCTCCCATGCAGTAAAATGCATTTTTGCTCCATTCAGTTCCCTTCCATTCCGTTCCCATTCTTTAAGTCAGGGGTAGGCAACCTTTCCCCTTTAAGGGCCGAGGGACTTCAGCTCCCAGAAGCCTCAGCCATGTTGGCCAATAGTCTCATGTTGGCCAATAGCTCCTGGGATTCTGGGAGCTGAAGTCCCTCGGCCCTTAAAGGAGAAAGGTTGCCTACCCCTGCTTTAAGTGCTTTGTGATAAGCTTAATAGTCTACTGAACTTGATTGATATCCATTGGTGATCTCCCATTCAAGTTCTAACCAGGGCAGATCCTGCTCAGCTTCCAAGATCAGATGTCTTCAAATTTGAGGGTTGTATCTAAATTGTATTCTGCTGGTGCTGGGGAAGGAGCAGGGCTGCTGTTTTATTCCTCATTCCTCTGTAGCTCACAGAATAATCCAACCTAGTACAGGGGGGTTGTTTGGAACAGGAGGTGGTGCAAGAAGATGTGAGACAGGAACTGAAAAATGTAGATTTCACCACCACTCCTGATTCCTCCAGCAGGAAGCCTGTACTGGCTCTTCATACCTTCCTCGAGTTGCCAGGCCTCAAGGAACGTTTCTGCTTCCCTGAGTCTCCAGAAAGGGAGAAAATCTCAGGGTAAATGGTACAGGAGGAGGAAGAGGAGATTTGATAGTTATATGCAACCTGGCTTTAAAACCTGAGCACCCATCGGTGACCATAAGAAGATGCTACCAGGACTGTCTGACTTAGCACAAAAGTATTTGTAATTGTGTTTATTATTTATTTATTTAATTAATTTTTATCCCGTCTTTCTCCACAAAGGGATCCAAGGTGGTTCACAAATAAAATTTTAAAAAACAATATCACAAAACAATTCAAAACGTCAGCTGAAAACAATATAAAATACAAACATTAAAACCACAATAACCATTTAAAATCCATTCCATAATTTTGCATTATGCATTAAAATCCTGTCTGAAATGAGCCATTTTTGCCTGCATGCGAAAGGCAAGCAAAGAGGGGGCCAGCCTTGCTTCTCGTGGAAGGGCATTCCAGAGGGCAGGAGCAGTCACAGATAAGGCTCTCTCTCATGTCCTCACCAGACGAACCTGTGATGGTGGTGGGACCAAGATCTTAGGACTCTAGGTGGTTCGTATAGGGAGATACGGTCTCTCAAATAATCTGGACCTAAGCCCTGTAGGCTTTATAACTAGGACTTTGAATTGTGCCTGGAAACGAACCGGTAGCCAGTGAAGCTGTTTCAGCAAGGGAGTTATATGGTCCCTATAACTGGCCCCAGTCAGCATTCTGGCAGTAGCGTTCTGCACACACTGAAGTTTCCAAACAGTTTCCAAAGGCAGCCCCACGTAGAGTGCATTGCAGTAGTCCAAATGGGATGTAATCGAGGCATGTGTCACTGTAGCCAGATTTGACGTCTCAAGGAATGGGTGCAGCTGGCACACAAGTTTTAACTGTGCAAATGCACTCCTGGCCACTGCTGAAAACTGGGCATCCAGGCTCAGAGTGGAATACAGGAGCACACCCAAGCTGCAAGCCTGAGATTTCAGTGGGATTGTAACCCTATCCATCATAGGCAATGCCCCTATTCCCAGATCTGCTTTATGACTGACCAGGAGCACCTCTGTCTTGTCTGGATTAAGTTTCAATTTGTTTGCCCTCATCCAGTCCATTGCTGACTGCTTCAGTACTGAGACAGCTTCCTTGGAATCAGATGGAAAGGAGAGATAGAGTTGGGTGCAATCCGCATACTGAAGACACCACACGCTGAAACTCCAGATGACCCTCTCCCAGCGGTTTTATGTAGATGTTAAACAACATGGGGGACAGAACAGAACCCTGTGGCACTTCACAGGCTAGCAGCCAAGGAGTCGAACAGGAGTCCCCCAACACCACCTTCTGAGTACGCCCCTCCAAGAAGGACTGGAACCACTGCATAACAGTGCCCCCAAGTCTCATCCCAGAAAGGCGGCTCAGAAGCATACCATGGTCGATGGTATTGAAAGCCACTGAGAGATCTAGGAGAACCAACAGGGACACACTCCCCTGTCCAGTTCCCTGCGGAGATCATCCACCAAAGTGACCAAAGCTGTCTCCATCCCATAGCCTGGTCTGAAGCCAGATTGAAATGGATCTAGATAATCCATTTCATCCAGAAACTCCTATCCCAAGAATGGAGTATTAGAGACTGGCCGATAATTATCCAGAATGGCAGGATCCAGGGAGGTCTATTTCAGTAATAGCCTCACCATAGTCTCCTTTAGGTAGGATGGCAATGTGTCTTGCTGTAGTGCCCTTTACCCACTCAGCCAGTCTCCCTCTAGCTGCTTTCAGGAGCCAGGAAGGGCAAGGATTCAGTATACATGTAGTAGCTCTCATTTCTCCAAGGATCCTGCCATATCATCAGGCATCATTGTGTTGTACTTATGTAACATTGGTTACACAAAAAAGCCAGACATGAGGGAGGGGACTGGGAAGAGAGGTGGTAAGTGCATGTACATGGGCCCATTGTACTATTTGGTAGAGGGCTTAGAGATACAACTTGTGAGCCTTTATGTTCTACAAACAATGGAAGCAGCAACACAGGACATCTGGCCATGGGCCTTCCACATGCCCCCGCAGCATTATGGCATCTGGCGAAGCTCCCCTTCTGTCACGTGTGCTCTAGGTAAATCTATAAGAAGCATACAACCCTCTTGCTGCAACAGCTCCACTGACTGCCAGTCATTTCTGGGCACAATTCAAGGTTATGATCTATAAAGCCCTATATGGCTTAGATCCTGGCTATCTGGCATACCATATCACCACATATCAACCTACCTGTGTTTTGAGATCTCCTGAGAAGGGGCTTCTATCTGTCCCATTAGCCTCACAGGTATATCTAGAGCTGAAATATTCAATTTACATTATTAGTCTCAGTTGTGTGTTTCAGGGGCAAGATGCCAAAACAGAAAAGGCCCTTGCTCCAATTCCAGCTTATATACTTTCCTGATAAGGGCTCCTCATCGAAAGGTCTATGGCAGGGGTAGGCAACCTAAGGCCCAGGGGCAGGATGCGGCCCCCTGAGGCCTTTCAACCAGCCCCAGGCCGGTCCTGCTGCCGCCGCCGCCGCCGCCACCCGCCATGATGATATTGATTATTGTTATTACTTGTTCTTGGGGTTTTCTTGGCAAAATCTCCACAGGGATTTTGCCATGGCTTTTATCGGGCTGATAGAGTGTGCATGCATATGTTTTGTTTTGTTTTGTTTTTTGTTTGTTTGTTTGTTTGTTTTAAAATATATATATTTATATTTATTTATTTATTTATTTATTTATTTATTTATTTATTTTTGGTGCTTCGGTCCCCCAATTGTCTGAGGGACAGCAACCCGGCCCCCGGCTCAAAAAGGTTGCCTACCCCTGGTCTACGGCAATCATAAAACCAAGGCAAATTCAAGCAGCAGATAATGCTTCATTATAGGTTTTGGCAGGCATGGGCTTCCTGAATATTTCCATGTGTGATTCATTAACAGCTTATAGAATTCCTATTACTTATGCAACACAGTAGACTAAGCTCTATTGACATTAGTGGGAGCTGCATCTAGCTAAATGTGATCAATTTCATGTATATCCCGTTTCATATATATCCAACTTGGAAGTCTCCAAATTTCTTATATTAAAACTCCCATCACCAGACCAGAATAATTGCTAGAATTATGGGGATTGTATACCCAAATCTAAAGAGCATGAGGTTGGAAGATACTGTGTGTAAGAACAAACATAGATATTAATCAAACACAGTAGATTTACAATGTGTCAACAGTATGGAATGAAAAAAATAGGAAGGAGGTTTCCTTTTACTTTCATAAATCAACACTCACAGTTTTGCAGCATCTTACGCTTAAGAATTTTCTTCATCTTTCTGAGTGACAGTTACAAGATTTGTACTGACAACTGATCAAAAGCAAGATTTTCATTTTAAAAAAATATTCAACATAACATCTGTATTTAATTTTATTAGACACCAGTGACCATGAGACCCACCAGCTTCAAACCTTTGGAGGGAGAAGTGGGGGGAAACGCAGAGGGATTATCAACCATGGGGAGAAATTTTCTGTAGCAACCTGTGGCCTGTTTGCAAACCTTAATTAGTTAGAGAGATCATGATACAGAGCCTCTTGAAATGGGAATAAGAATCACTGTTCTCTGAGGAGAAAGAGAACACCCCTTTGTAGCTCATAATTTAAGGAGCAGCAACAGGCTAATAGGCAGACAACGAAGGGTGTAGCATGTGGTTTGGTTCTCAGCAGAACAGCAGGCCTCTAATGAGGCCTAGTAGTGGATAGCAGCTGGTAAACTCTGCGCTCAAGTAGGAAGCTCAGGGAGCCTTTATGTGCTAACAAAAGGCTGCAAATTGCTCAAAGGCCTGAGTAGGGAATGAGAACATGTTCATATGGTCAGCCGGTATATATACCATTCCTCCTCCAAAAAAAAGAATTACAATGTACAATTCTATGCTACCATGAAAAGCCATACTGGTTCATGGTTTTGTGCATTTTTGGAAGAATAAGTTGTATATATAATCTTCATATTAGTTGTAGCACTAAGCACAGGGCCACCTGCTCCTCTGTACCACAATGCTAAAAACATCTCAGCAAAGTCTTGGCATTATTAAAGAGCAGCAGCTCCTATCAGATAAGCACAAGTTTCACATCATGAAATAGGGACCATTTTATTTGCAAAGCATGGGCACAGTTCATTGGGATGGAAGGGAATGGTACAAGGGCTCGACCCTACATGGATGGTACCACCATTACACCAGAAGCAAGAGCTATGTTTGGGCATGTTCCCTTAGTAATCTAAATCCCATACCATTGGTCTAGGCTGCTTGACCTGCATCCCTATCATCTCTCCTCACCACTTTCCACATGTACTCTGTTCTACATATAAAGTTGTCAAATTAGAACTATCCCAGTTCCCTGAAATCTCAGGCACAAAACCTGAGACCTATGGATGACTTTTTGTGATGTCAAAGGAGGTGGATGTCAAAGGAGGCAGTTCCTGGCAATTTCAATTATTATTAGTGATAGTAATAGTAGTAGTATTTGTTACCTGCCTCTCCCCATGGATCGAGGCAGGGGACAACAACAATTAACAACAACATCAGTTAAAACTCACAGTTTAAAAGGACAAATAATATGTGTACATGTTAAAATAATTCACAATTTAAATTCACAGTTTAAAAATAATCAGGATAAGCCTGCCAGAAGAGACTGGTCATTAATGCTCTTTTAAATTCGGACAGCATATACAGCTGTTGAATCTCTTCCGGGTGGTCATTCCATAGTCTAGGAGTGGCTGAAGAAAAGTTCTTGGCTGACTGGATGAGGACTTGAGTGTACAGGCATTGTATCCTTGATCCTCAATTAAGCATCAATCCCACTTGCACAGAGTATGCCATTCATAGAAAAAAGATAAAAGTCTAACAAATGAGGAATACACATACACACACCCCTTCAAGTCAGCTCTCTCATCCTGAATTTCTTTCTACGTATCCTGAGAAATTGAGAAGAGGGATCACACCCTGAAATTTAAGGCTAGGTCCTGAGGTCTGGCAATCCTATCTACATACATATGCTTCCCATTCAATTTAAGGAGATTATCTCACAGCTTTAAAAAGTGACTTACCTCTCCCGAGTTGAAATCTCATTCGGGCTGCAGCTGGGTTCTATCGCATGGATTTTGCCTCCAAATCCACCAGCTAAGTGCAGCCAGGCTGCAGCCTAGGTCCCAGGCATGAGTCGGAAAGCTCCCAACTTTGAAAAACAGCTTGCTGAGTGCTCCTGGGACCTGGGTTGCAACCTGGCTGCATTCAGCCAGTGGATTTGGCAGCAAAATCCATGCAATAGAACCCAGCTGCAGCCCATATGAGACTTCAACTTGGGAGAGCTAAAGGGGGTTGCAGACTGCCAGAAACAGTGCAAATTGAGTCCACTTTTAGGGTTAGGGTTAGTACTAGGGAATCATGGGAATTGGTTTTTTTCTGAGACATTGAGCCTTCTCTGTCAGAGAGCTCTGGTGCCACAATAAACTACAGTTCCCATGATTCCCTAACCCTAAAAGTGGACTCAATTTGCACTATTTCTGGCAGTCTGCAACCCCCCTCAGTCATTTTTTTTAAGCTGTGCAATAATCTCCTAAAATACTGAACATGTATGTGATAAATCACAGGTGGATGTAAGATTCCTTGGGTCTTGTGCAAGGAGAAAGGTGTGATATAAATTTTAAAAAATAAATAAAACCTAGAAATTTATGTCATATATACAGCAGGCTCCAGGACCTCGCTTCAGACATCCTTATCTAATGTGTGGAAGGCAACAAGGAAAAGTGATGTGCAAATGAAGTGTCAAGAAGACACTTAACAGTACCGGAACCATGTGAGCAGGAATACTTCAGCAAAGCTAAGATATAATAAGAAAATTCTCTTCAAGGGATGAAAATGTCCTCCAAAAAGTCATCGTACTTCCCAAAGCTGAACTGTACGTTTCTCCAGAAAAAATCAAAGCAATAGATTCAAAGGGCCTTTGCAGACTGCCAGAAATAGTGCACATTAAATTGAGGCACTGCCCTGGCTCAGTGCTAGGGAGTCATGGGAATTGTATTTTTTTCTGAGACATTGAGCCTTCTCTGTCAGAGAGCTCTGGTGCCACAATAAATTACAGTTCCCATGATTCCCTAGCACTGAGCCAGGGCAGTGCCTCAATTTAATGTGCACTATTTCTGGCAGTCTGCAAAGGCCCAAAGTCTTCAAAAAGTGGGAAGGGAAGGAACAGAAACAAGAGGGCAGCAAATTAAAGGTTCCACTTTAGATAAACTGAGGGGGGTTGCAGACTGCCAGAAATAGTGCAAATTGAGTCCACTTTTAGGGTTAGGGTTAGGGTTAGAGAATCATGGGAACTGTATTTTATTGTGGCATCAGAGCTCTCTGACAGAGAAGGCTCAATGTCTCAGAAAAAAAAAAAACATTCCATGATTCCCTAGCACTAACCCTAACCCTAAAAGTGGACTCAATTTGCACTATTTCTGGCAGTCTGCAACCCCCCTAAATTTAAAGGATAAAAAAGTCCTATAAAGGGACAGATGTCTACCAAAAAAAATTCAAGAGCAGAACGAAAAGCATCTTTGTAGATCATCAGCATAGTACAGGATAGTTGTTGTGCCTTCAAGTCATTTCTGACTTATGGCAACCCTAAAGCAAACCTATCACAGGGTTTTCTTGACAATAGTTTTTCAGAAGGAGCTTGCCCTTCCCTTTGCCTTCCCCTGAGACTGAGAGAGTGTGACTTGCCCAAGATCACCCAGTGAGCTTCCATGGCTGAGCAGGGATTTGAACCCTGGTCTCTCAGAGTCCTCATCCAACATTCAAACCATACAGAATGCATTAAAATTGTGCGGGGAAGGGAGAGGACTATAGAACAAAATTATGTTAACGAGAGAAGAAATGTGATAACCAATCACAAAGAAAGAGTACAGCAGCCTTCCAGTTGTGTTCAATAAAACACAAGGTGAAAAAATTGCAGAACAAGAAAAAGGAAAGGCATCATTAATTATATCAGTATTATTGAGAAGCAAGAATGGGAAACAATATCAATGTGTCAGATATCTTAAAAGGAGGGGAATTGTTGATTTGCTTAAGTTTCCATGCCATGAGAGCAATAAACATAATATTCTTTCTTGCATATTGTTTACAATTTAGCCTCTTTTTACTTTACCTGGGACTTTCACAACACCAACCGCAAACCTCCGCAGTTGGGCAGGGGAGCAGGCAAAAGGCTTAAGGTGCTCTAGAATGAACTCCCACCACAGGAGCTCTCACTCAGGCTAGAAATAATGATACAAAGTGCATTGTTAGAAATAATCTCTATACATATGTCAGGAATGCAATGTTGATGAAGGAGGATGTGTACAAGATACACAACTTAGAGTGCTGTTGTAGCAAGAGTTTGTATTGTTAACAAGATGAATTTAAGAGGCAAGTCCTATATTTATGAGTTAAGCAAGCATAGAATTAATCCACAACATTGTTTAAATGGAATCAATAAAATCTTTAGAATTTACTGGTATAACAATCCAAGCTGAGAAGTCTCATAGTCTAATAATACTTGAACAGTTATTTCACTGTTTTTATGTTTAGTTAATTGTGCACAGATTATGTTCTGAAACTTCAAAAAAGCTTTGCAAGAGGTTGGTTACTGCTTCATAGTACAGATATACCTGTATTATATACCCACAGTAGCAATAGAATTTACATTTCTATACCACTTATCAGTGAACTCAGCACTTTCTAATCAGTTTACAATCTGTAAGCCAATTGCCCCCAACAAACTGGGTACTCATTTTACTGAACTATGAAAGGATGGAAGGCTGAATCAGCCTTGGTGCCCCGGGATCAAACTCACAACCTTGTGGCTGCAGTACCAGCATTTACTCACTGTGCCACCAGGGCTCCTTTTTTTATATACCCTCAGGTATATACAGGCATTATATACCTGTATTATGAACCAGCAACCAACTCTTTGCAAAACTTATCTGAAATTTTCATCTCAGTTAGCTTCAGTTTACCTCACTTAACAAAGTAGATGTGTTCCTGGTCATTACTTCTTCAACAGAAAATCTGGTAATGGGGCAGAAATAACATGGAAAGAATAGGATTAGAAAAGAAACAGTTCAACATGTTGAGAAAACTTTTAATTCAGATTGAAACAATATATCATGTGAAACGAAACAACCAGGTCAGTAAGCTTTGCATAACTAAATTAAATCATTTTGAACCTTCTGGAAACCACCAAACACAAAGTGTTTTCCAAAATACATCCAGGGATGGTTTGTTTGTTTGTTTGTTTGTTTCAACATTCTCCACTTTTCTTATGATTTTTATTGTGGTATCAAACATATAGATCTATGCTTTTTTAACACACTGGGGTAGCTGGTGAGGCAGTCTTACCTACTCATCCTTTTTCTTTCTGTTTTACTGTTCATGCATGCTCAGTGAGGTATTCTGGAGGCAGCTGCTGTTTACCTTGCCTGTTGTAGTCAGACACACACAGTTACAGTAGGATGAACTACAGTAGAATTCCACTCTTTCCCAGCTCAAGCTTTATTGCAACATATTCTGTAAACATGCTGCTGCAATTCAATGTTTGTGTTTCTCCATCCATCCTTCATTAAGCTCCCAATGCTGATGTTATTTTTTAAGGACAATGAGGAAAGGAGGGGGTGCTGGATAGAGTAAAACAACTTTGTAAAACAGCTTTGTAAAAAAAAACTTTTTTGTCAGAAACTTTGATAACTGATGTGTATGCATGTACATTGAACACCAAAAACAAGGCATCATTCCAAAGCAAAGAAAGAAATTGAGGCCAAAGGCAATGAGCATCAGAAGTATGGTCATTGCTTCAAGGGGGGAGGGGTGAAGCAATATTTCTTCCTTTGTACTTCACCAAAGTGTCACAGGCAGTGATTTCCTGGCATGCATGGTGTCATTCAAGAACACATCATTCCTGTCAACTGGATTTGCACAGGATCTTCTAAATGCACCTGCCACACCAATGAACAGCCTGTGTTAACATAACTCTCTCTCCCCCACTTCCTTCCCTGCTCTTTTGTGGAATATCTGGGGAGGGAAGAGAATGAGTAGGGAAGGAGAAGGAAGGAGAAATAGAAAGCAGCAGCAGCAAGGAAGGTGATGTGAATGAGAAGGTGTAGGGATGGAGATGAAGGAAAGAACAAATGGGGAGTGAAATGACCTGTGAAAGGTAAGCAAATGAGGAAGAGTGGGAAGAAGAAGAAGGATCAGGAGCACTCAGGGAGCCAATCCTGGGAAATTTCCTGAGAGAATGTCCAACAAGGCACAGAGAGCCATTAATGTGACCACCAGCCATCACTGGTCTTGGAAGTAATTTCAAGCAGGTTTGATTTAGAATCACCACAAATAAAAAATCAGAGTATTCAAAATAGAATGAAAACCTGGTATCTAAGTCTAATGATTTTAAAACAATATGCCTAGCAGACTCTCGATACAAAGAAATAAACATAATGAACTAATTGAAAATCCTAGTGGCATGGAGAAGACAAGCTGAAAGCAGGCTATAATTTAATTATCCTTTTGCAACAAAGTTAGTTATTTGTCAGTGAAGCCAATGAATGCATAATTATCTCCAGCTTTCTGAAAATGCATACTTTAACTTTGATGAACTTTGCTCAATAGCACTCTGCCTGAATAGATGTATATTTTTAGTGTTCATTTCACATTGCAAAAAGCTTCAGGTCTTGAATATAATCTGAGCTCTATAGGCCCTCTTAATAATGTCTCATAATTATTCCAAAAGCAAAGAGTGGGAACTAATGCTGTCATTCCATGGATGGAACTGTGTCTAGCAGTGGAACTAGAAGGAAAAGCAATTCTCCCACTTCCTTCAGCCTCTCCCAATGCTCTCTGAACCTGCTTTGGAGGGACAGGAAACCTTCCACAGTGGGGTTTTCAGATGACATTGAGGTCTGTATGGGGAGAGAGAGTCAAGTGAGCATTTGCAGAGGTGATGTGAGATTTCAGCCACAGGCATCTCACCTATTGTTCTTAAATCTACATGATATTGAATTCACATGCAGCTAGTATATATGCTTGAAACACAATGTTTTTGTTATTATAATAGCTGCTCCCTCCCCCCAGAAATGTATGGTAGATAAGACACCACCTAATTGTTAATTCAAAGCTATGGCAGGGCAAAACAGTATAGAACAAATACAGTACATCTCTAACATAGTGTCAATTTGCTTTACATCCCGAATTTGAACAAATGTGAACAAATGTGAACAAATATGGGTATAGTATTAGTATTATGTTGCTATGTTATGCTTTTGAAAACACAATGATGCCAATGGAAGCTTTTTGAAAAAAAGCTCTGTGGGAGTAGTTGAGTACACTTACATAACATGAGGTGAGGAAAATTAATCTTTCCTTCTCCATCTGCACTGTCCCCCACCAAACACCCCCATGACAATTAGCTTTTCTAAAAAGCTTCCTTTGGAAGAAATGCAAACTTTTTTAAAGGCCTAACTGTTGTGCAAATGGATGGGCAGAGGCAGAGTTGCATAAGCTGAGTAGAACGCTCACTGTTTCACTTCCCCAACTGAGGAAAGCAATGCAAAAACGTTGTTGTTGCAAAATTGTGGTTGTTCTATTCTGCCTTACAGAACTATATAAAACATTACTAAAATAAAATAAGCAAAGTGTTCTGAATACCTGAAACCATTATATAAAGGCTAAGCATACATATTCATTTGAACATGAATGTACATGAAAGTTTATACCAAAGATTACTGAATAGATTTGAAAAGAGTACTATTCATTTTTGCCCACATTCTACTTTAAAGCACTGTCCTCAACCTACAGTTCCCTTCCACCCAAGCTGATTGAGCAATGGATGGGGTTGATGGAGGTATCATTCAAAATATCTGGAAGGCATCAGGCTGTGGTAGTACTTTGATGTATACTCTCATCATTTCACTGCAGGAAAAATGCTATTACATCTTTATGGAGTTTTAAAAATTTTTGTTATTATGTGTCTTCAAGTTGTTTCTGACTTCTGGCAACCCTACAGTGAACCTGTCATGGAGTTTTCTTGGCAAGATTTGTTCAGAAGGTGTTTGCCAGTGCCTCCTGAGGCTGAGAGAATGTGACTTGCCCAAGGTCACCCAATAAGTTTCCTTGCCTAAGCAGGGATTTTCCATAGCTGTAGTCAAACAACTACACTAGCCTATCTATACCAGCCCATTTTAAACTTGAAGTAATCTGAAGACTAACATTTTAAACCATCATTATAGCCTTGTTTAAATTAATTCATTCTGTCTTTCCATATTACTATCCATCCATCATAGTTGATAGATAGACAGTTTGTTAAAACAACTATGTTTTGTGAAAGCATTGCCATCTATAACTGATGAACTGTCACATTTGCTTCCTTTAAACAATCAATAAACCAGTTTCAGATTGTCTGATGTCAACCATCAGCAGCTTTTTCTGTCTGGGTAGTTGGTATTGCCAATAGCAAGTCCTGAGGACCTGGCTACATAAAAATATGTCACACTCAGGAGGAGCCTCTCAGGCCTGCTGTGGCACCGGCATCTGCTTTGTGTGTGTCCATGTGCAGAGAAGCTTAAGTAAGTGTGGGAAAATAGCAACTGCAGACCAGGGATTGCCATAAGGCAAGACCTAACACAGAGCTCTTTCTGGTTCATCACAAACAGATGGAATGGCACATAATAGGCCTGGGCCACAGGTCCTCAGATCTTTTCTCTGGCTTATGAATATACAACTAAACATTAGCCAAGTGTAAAGGGAAAGCCACTTAGGAAGGAAATATCTACTTCACCGCAGGGCCATTTGCTGCAAATTGTTTGAATTCAAATAAGTTGAGTGGGGTGGGGAATGCACATGCTGTTTACTTTTGAGTTCCAGGCATTCATTTTCACACATCATCTCTTTGAGATCCACAGCCATAGAGGACAGAGATAAACTAGTCCTATTTTATTCAAATTGTGTTTGCATATGGACTTTTTATCGCTTTTCATTGGCATTCATCATCATCATTGTAGTTATTATTGTTATCGCTTTCTTTATATTACAGTCAATAGTAATGATGTTTTGGCAGAGCTTTTCAGAGTTTCTAGCTCCAGGGGACATTTTCCAAATGGATATATTTGTTAAGGGGTTTCACTACTATCACAGGATGCTGATATTTTACAGGGGATTCTGGGATATATCTTAATGCTAGGAATGGGTGAGGATATTGATTTGATATTTATAATAATGTAGTAATATTTTTTACAGTGATTGTATGGAAAGAACTTGAAAAATTGAAAACCAGATCTGAATAAAAACAAAATTTACAGGCAAAGGATTTTTGAGTGCTTAGCTCTAAAAAGTCTGGATGTTAATCTTGTACAATCAGCTATTTGGTGGTGGTGGTGGTGGTGAATTATAGTAGCCACTCATCACCTTTAAAAGTTACATCGTTATTTCTATGCTGGGAATAGTTGTATCCCCAGTTGGGTGACAGTTGTGTTTGATTTGCTTTTGTATAGGAATTGCTCGACATCTCAAATTATTTCATAACCAGGAGAAAAAGAATTTAAATTTGAAGGTTTCTTTGAGGGAAGCTTGTCCATTATAACATAACTCACAAGTTTCTTTTTCTTATCCTGGAGCTTCTGGTTCCTGCCTTATTCTTTCTCCAGAATCTATAATGGACTACATCAAAGAGAATAAAGGAACTCTAACAAAGTCATCATGATGCAGAGGTCTGAATGTTGAACTGCAATTCTTGGAGATAAGGGTTTGATTCCCCACATGAGAATAAAAACCCACTGAGTGACCATGGGCAAGTCACACTCTCTAAGGAGCTTATCGCATATTTAAATAAATTGCCTTACCTGATCTGGTTTAAAATTTAAATCGGTCAGCATCCTGATATTATCAGAAGGATTTAGCTGCCAAATCTGCCACCCAGGTCCATCTCCACTCACAGGGGCACTCAGCACAGCTGTTTTCAAAGCTGGGAGTTTTCTGGATTGAGAAAATGGCCACCGGAACACCCCTGTGAGTAGGGATGGACCTGGGATGGACCTGGGCAGTGGATTCGGTGGCTAAATCCTTCTGATAATATCAGGATGCCACCTGATATAATAATAATAATAATAATAATAATAATAATAATAATAATAAATTTTATTTGTAACCCGCCCCTCTGCAGAGCAAAATTTAAATTTTAAACTGGATCAGGTAAGGCAATTTTTTAAAGTATGCAATAAGCTTATAAATCTCACAGGATTGCAATGACAAATCCCCTCTGAAGAAACTTGCCAAGAAAATCCTATGATAGCAATAGCACTTTACATGTCTATATTGCTTCATAGTGAAATAAGTACTCACTAAACAGTTTACAATCTGTAAGTCAGTTGCCTCCCACAAGCTGGATTCTCATTTTATCGACCTACGAAAGGATGGAAGGCTGAGTCAAGCTGGAGAACTCACAACGTTGTGGCTACAATATCAACATTTAACCACTATGCCACCAGGGCTCCCTATGATAGGTTTGCCATAGAGTCATCATAAGTCAAAAAGGGCTTGGAGGCATACAAAAAACAACAACAAGTGCGTGTCTCCAGGTCTCTGGGGATACATGGCTAGGATCCAATAAATCCCCTAACAAAATAAGTTCAGAGAGTGACTGAATGCTGAATGGTAAAAGGTTTATTTTTATGGTTTCTCTTTAAGTATAAACAACACTATGCTAGCTCCCTATAACTGGAGCACGCTGTTATAATGATATCCTTCCTATTTTTCCCTGAAATCTGCCACACTCCCCCTCCTACCCTCCTTTTAAGTAGTCAGATATCAAACTAACTGAAGGAAAGAAGAGCAGCTACGAACAGCTCCATTTTGACTTGGCCTCAGGGACTGGTGAAAAGCCCTCCTTCTAGACTCCAGCTGCCATTTTTCTAGCTGAGGAAGGAGAGAAGAGCAGCCAGCCTCTGCTGAACATAACCTCTTTATTAATGACTTGGATGAAGGAATAGAGGCCATGATTATGAAATCTGCAGACAACATGAAATCAGAAGGAGTAGGTAACACTCCAGAGGACAGGATCAAAATTCAAAATGATCTCAATAGATTAGAAAGCTGGGCCAAAATTAACAAAATGAATTTCAGCACAAAGAAACATAATGTATTGCACTTAGGCAGAAAAAATGAAATGCATAGATATAGGATGGGGGACACCTGGCTTAACAAGATGACATGTGAAAAGAATCTAGGGGTCCTAGTAGACAACAAGTTGAACATGAGTCAACAGTGTGATGTGGCAGCTACAAAAGCCAATGCAATTCTATGTTGCCTCAACAGAAGTATAGTGTCTAGATCAGGGGTCAGCAAGTTCCCCTTACCTGGGGCCAGGCCGGGGATCCCCTGGTCTTCCGCGGGCCAATGGTGGTGGTGGGGAATGGCAGCATACGCATGTGCATGCACAGTACACCAAAAGTACTGTGCGTGCACACGCGCTTGCTCACACATGCGCAGTACTTCCGGAGTACTGCGCATGCGCGAGCGAGTCGCAGCCGCCATTTTGGAAAACAAAATGGTGGCCACAATGCACGCTGCAGCGGTGGGGGGGCGGTCCAAAGGCCTCGGGGGGGCGGACCCGGCCCGCGGGCTGTAGGTTGCCGACCCCTGGTCTAGGTCAACTAAAGTAATAATACCACTGTATTCTGCTTTGGTCAGGCCTCACCTGGAATACTGTGTCCAGTTCTGGGCACCACAACTCAAAAAGGATGTTGACAAACTAGAGAGTGTCAAAAGAAGGTTGACCAAAATGATGAAGGGTCTGGAAACTATGCCCTATGAGGAGAGGGAGCAGGGTATGTTCAGCATGGAGAAAAGAAGGTTAAGATGTGATATGATAGCCCTGTTTAAATATGCAAAGGGTGTCATATGGAGCAAGTATTTGTTTACGTATTTGAAGGGTGTCATATGGAGG
>JANUYF010000001.1:134583529-134671029 GCA_026167975.1 Phrynosoma blainvillii
GATCCCATCATTCCCATAAAATCTGACTGATGATTGGGTGCAAAGCTAGCCCAAACTATCTAGAAATCTCCAGATTGCTTCCCCTTAGCCAATAATATTGGGATAATGAGTGATTTTTGGCCATCCACATGTTGAACTGCAAACTCCATTATCTGCTACCACTGACTATCCTGATATGGGCTAATGGGATCTGCAGGCTGAGATCTGGAAGGGCACAACTTCCCCATATGTTGTTGGAAGGCATGGGATGCCTTCAGATTCCCAGCACTTTTTAAATCCAATGAGATTTTAATATGATAACTGGCTTAATTGTATCTCATTATTATTATTATCAACCAGGTGTTTCGTTTTTCCTTGTTTTAGCCATTTTATAAGCCCCCTTGGACCTCACGCTTAGAGAAATGTGGGATATAAATAAAATTAATTATGAATAAAAATTCAGCCCTGAAACTCACTGGATGACCTCCCGCTCAACTTCTATGTAGCTAGAAGATTACAAGGATCAAAGAGGAGACACACAAAGTCCTGATCTCCTTGGAAGTAGACAAAAGCGAAAATGTAATAAATAAGTTATAAGAAAAAGAAAACATTTCTTCTGACTTGTTTTATCACACACAGAGACATACGCTTTTTTTCCACAGCCTGGGTAATATCACTTTAATGCTTTAATGAACGTCATGTTCGGAAAAGGACTTGGTGCAATGATGAGTCTCTTCCCATGTTTTCAACAACAGCCTCTTCAGCAAAAAAGGAAATATCAAAAGACTTGTAGAATGCCATGTGAGTTTGGACATGAAACTGAAGTCAATAGTAGCTGTTGCAGCCACTACAACACACCTGGTACTTCCAATAAGAGGGGGACACTCAAGAAAATTGAAGCCTTGAATGAGCTGCTTCCACCTAACAAGCTATAATTTCTCTCCTTGGAGAGAGGGGAAAGAAAGGTCAGTGAGGAGGATTTGCTGTGGCAGTCCATTTGCTCTGTCTGCAAGGAGGAGTTCAAGATGATCTTCAGCATGCCACGAGACAAAAGCATCATTACCTATAATTACTGTCTGCCAGTGCCCACGGATTGATAACAAGCTTCCTCTGCCAGTCCTATCCTGCCTTTATTAAGAGAGATGATTACATTAATTAACAAATCAACTTTTCCATACCACATTGGGTGACTGACCTCCAGAAAAATGATGCAGGGTTAGTTAAATGCAACTAGATGACATATAACTAGTGCATCCCAAGGTTAGGAACAGGAGGAAATAAAGAATCGGTGCAGCATTATTTCCAGAGAAATAATAAATGTATTTCTCTCTTCTGGCAAACTATAGCAGATTGTTTCTTTTTTTTTTCTTCTGATGTATATAATTTTATTATAGCAATATAAGAAGATATATTACTGTATATACTCATGTATGTCTAGAAATTTTAGTAAAAAAATTGACCCCAAAAGACTAGGTCAACCACAGGTCAATATAAGGACTGTACTTTAATATTTAAAAAAAAAAAAAGGAACCATCCTCTTCTCTGAGTAGAGGTGACAAAAGGCAAGAGCTTAGTCCATCCCAGGAGCACCTAAAAGAAGCACCAATCCTCTCTAATTTCTCTACCATAATGCCACTTCTGGCCTATTGAATGGAAAATGGTGGCTGTGACATCTCTTTGGTATTTCCCCTCAAAGGAGCATCAAGAGGAATCAGGCTTTGAAGACTCTGACAAAGACATTTGTGTATGTTTGTCAGTTCTTCTGGGTCAAAATCAGGCAAAGTTATCACAATAAATTAAAAGGTTATAATCACTGCTAATGTAGTGACCATTTGCTTTGCTTCATCCTTTACATCCATTGCTACATACCCCTAAGTTTTACCCTTGACTTATCCACAGGTCATATCACAATCTAAATTTTTGGCTCCCAAAACCTCACCTTAATTATACATGAGATCAGCGTATAGTATATACAGTATTTCATGTTACAAACAAATATAAGATGCATGCCCCCCCCCAAAAAAAGTATCAGCATTATTTAACATTACTACAAAAGAGCATTCAAAGTACCTAGTTGTATCATGCTGGCGGGGAACAAAATTAAGATGCAGCTTTGCAGTGTAGAATCAAATGTCAAAAATGGACAGAACAGAACCAGATTTTACAACTTAACTAAAATACACAGGAGTACTTTGTGTCTGTTGATGTCCACTAGCCCTCATGATATCATTAAATTGATGGCAAAGATTAGGAAAGAGGCACTCCTATTTCAGGCTGCATCATTACAACAGATGGAAAGAGAAACATATTGATGTGTTTTGGATATTAAATTCAAATAAAATAATACACCATAAGAATATAAGGGAAATAATGACAAGCTTAATTCATTACAATATCCTGATGCATTTTTTTATTTGTATTTCTTTTTATTTCTGTCAAGGATTTATTTCTCCCTTTCTCCCACAAATAGGATTCAATTTTACATTGTTTGATAATTTCTTAAATTGTTTTAATGTATCTCTCCTGTCCTGTAATCCCTAAATCAGTAGACAGAGTAGGACATAAATATTTCTGTAAGTTATCAGTTAATTAAAATACATCCAGAACTTTCTCTCTGGTGACAGCTAGAAAACATTGTTTTGTTCTGTTGATGATTCTAGTCTATTCTTTGCCAATACTGAACAACAATGTGACTAAATTTTGGCTTTCTTCTCTGTATAAGAAGGTAGGCAACATCCAGAGCTTGGAGAGCCATACCATTACCATACTCCTTGGAGGGCTAGATCCACCATTTCTGTCCCCCAAATATTTTCTGTCTAGAAACTGGATAATCTCATGTGCTCCAATGGTCACAAATTCACAAGGACAATTCCAATTAATCCTCTGTCATGCCACTTTTTTAAGATGCTTTTTAAAATGTCCTGTTTTTCTCTCCTTCTCCCACTTTCCCTTTTGTCCTCTGCCTACTTCAGAAACTGAATTCAAAATGCAAAAGTAATTTGCATTTGCACTCAATTAACTCAGAGGTTCTCGTCATCCTGCAAAGCAGGAGGCTCCTCCACTTGACAGAGTGAGGTATTTACCACTTCAGCTCCCAGAAGCCCCAGCCATGTTGGCCAATAGTCCCATGTTGGCCAATAGCTCCTGGGATTCTGGGAGCTGAAGTCCCTCGGCCCTTAAAGGGGAAAGGTTGCCTACCCCTGACCTGGATCCACTCCTACTTGATCTACAAGGATCAAGTTTACATGTTGGGGGCTGAACTAACTGAAGCATCTTGTCCACCTCATCAGGCCTCAGGAACTGGAACTGATCCCAGGAAACCTGAGCAGATGGACCACTAGACACTTTCTCAGATTCTGCAATAATTGAGAGTTACCTTTTTGAGCAAATAGGAGATACTTTCTCCCCAGCGTGCTTAGCAAACTTATCACAGCAAGTAACTAACGGCTCCACTGCTGTCTCTCTATGCCTGATCCTAAGAGGCTGCCTATCACTTGGAATAACTTTGCTGGGCAGCATGTCAGTGGAGACATAGTATGCATGACTTGAGCATATGACAGAGAAAAGAAACCAGAGCAAAACATTTTGCATCATCACAGCTATTCTGCTAGCTGGAATAATTGCAGTCCTATGCCCACTTATTTCTTCCTTGCAACCACCTTGAACCTTGAACCATAGCTGATCAACTTTTCACTAGTGCTGAAAAGTAGCAACCAGTCTTTGATTACTTAGCAATTTCCAAAGAGAACATGAACAGCTAGTATGAACCCACAGGTTTCCATGATGGAAGAGTACATATAGGCTGCATCCACACTGCAGAATTAATCCAGTTTGATACCACCTGAATTGCCATGGCTCAGTGCTATGGAATTGTGAGACATTTAGCATTCTCTGTCTCTGGTGCCACAACAAGCTACAAAACCCAGGATTCCACATAATGGAGTTGTGGCAGTTAAAGCGGTGTCAAACTGCATTAATTCTATAGTGTGGCAGCAACCTTAGTCTTTCAGGGCCTGTGGCTATGGGGGCAGGAGGGTGCTGCAATTTCTAATAGAGAAGGCAACCTTTATTGCCTCCCCATGAGTTGATTATTGGTAATGAACTAATGTAATATAATTTCTAAGAAAGGTTCACCACCCTGGCATCCTCCAGATATTTTCTACTGGCCATACTGGCTGGCTCTTAGGAGAATTACAGTTCCAAACATCTGGAGGGCAGCAAATTGTCTACCCTGCTCCAGAGTATTGTTGCCAAAATGGCACTTATCGTGCTATGCACCATTATTGCCCAGTAACCTAGGTTCCTGAGAATGGGCAGAAGAGTGGACAAGGTGTCAGCCCCAGTGGTCCCTGCCACTGATCTAAATCCAAGACAAATTCTATAGTTATTGGTGAACATTCCCTCAGTATATCAGGTAAAATAAAAGCTTGGAAGTAACTAACTAACTAACTAACTAAAAATAACTAGTCATTTGTAATTAATTCCTTTTGTAACAACTAAGACATAGCTCAGTAACATTACCATTGGAATTTAATAAGGGATAATGTCACTACTTTTTTAGTGTAATTGGACCCCCTGGATATGAATAGCTACAGGCCAGTCCCATTACTACCTTTTTTAAGCAAGGTGATCGAGAGGGTGGTTGCTCTTCAACTCCAAGCTGTCTTGGAGGAAATCGATTATCTAGATCCATTTCAAACTGGCTTTAGGATAGGATTTGGAGTGGAGACTTCCATGGTTGCCTTGGCTGATGACCTGCGTCTGAGCATCGACAGGAGTAGTGTGACCCTGTTGGTGCTACTGGACCTCTCAGTAGCCTTTGACACAATAGACCACTCCATCCTCTTGGATCGCCTGAGAGGGTTAGGAATTGGAGGCACTGCATTGCAGTGGTTCCGTTCCTTACTCTTGGGCAGATCTCAGAGGGTGAGGCTCGGGAACAGTTGCTCTACAAGAAAAGAGTTTATGGCATCCCTCAAGGCGCCATCCTGTCCCCGATGCTATTTAATATAAACATGAAGCCACTGGGAGAGATCATTTGGAGACATGGGGCGCAGTGTTATCAGTACGCTGATGACACCCAGATATACTTCTCCATGTCTCAGTCATCGGCTTTGATTTCTGATGGCATCCCTCCTCTCAGTGACTGTCTTAAGGCAGTAATGAACTGGATGAGGAAAAACAGGTTGAGGCTAAATCCAGAAAAAACGAAGGTGCTTGCAGTAACAGCCCCAAAACTAGGTATTGGGATACAACCTCCAGTCCTAGGTGGGGGTCACTCTCCACTAAGGACTGTGTTTTCAGTCTGGGAGTGCTCCTGGCCTTGTTGCTCCAGATGACAAATCAGGTAAATGCGATGGTCAGGAGCGCCCGTTATCAGCTTCGGCTGATACACCAGCTGCGCCCTTTCCTGGAAGTAAGGGACTTGGAAACTCTAGTGCACGTGCTGGTAACCTCCCGTCTTGACTTTTGTAATGTGCTCTACATGGGGCTACCCTCGTGCTTGGTCCAGAAACTTCAATTAGTGCAGAACATGGCAGCCAGATTGGTCTCGGGAACATCACGGAGAGACCACATAACACCTGTCTTGAAGCCTCTTCACTGGCTGCCTATTAGTTTCTGGGCTCAGTACAAGGTGTTGGTTACTACCTTTAAAACCCTAAATGGCTTGGGTCCATCCTATCTTTGGGACCACCTCCTTCCATACAATCCACCCCGCACACTCAGGTCCTCTGGGAGGAATCTGCTATAGCCTATAAAAACTAGGCTGTCTACTACCTCCCAGAGGGCCTTCTCTGCTATCACTCCCAGACTATGGAACAGCCTGCCGGATGAGATCTGAGCAGCTTCAAGAAAGCTGTCAAGACGGATCTCTTCTGGCAGGCCTTTCCTGACTAGATCGCCCGGCCTAAGAGTTAGTCTTCCTCTCCTTCACTACTTTTGTTGTAATGAGGGTAATGAGGGTTGGTCCCTCTTAATGTATTTATTTTAAATGTGATTTTAAATTTGTAATACTGTTTAATAATTTTTTAGGAGTGGGAGGGTTTGGGGGTTGATTGGGATGGGATGGGGATTATATTTATGTAATTTTTTAATGATATAAGCCACCCTCCAGATTAAACTCTAAATATGTTTTTGGCAACTTAATGTTGTTTTCTAAGCTCTCTCATCCAGCATGCCTCAATATTTTATTACTGTTTTTCTTTCAAAGGTGATATGACAAAATCCTAGTCACATCATACAGAATAATGATAGCAGCAGAAATATTTTTTCCCAAGCAAAAAAGCCAACCATTAAGCAAGGTGTTTCAGAACATAGGTCAATGCTTTCTTTTTGCTCCTGTGTGATAGAAGCATTATAAATAGGGTGGTTTTTGTCTTTTGCAAGAAGCTTTTTGTGTGTGTTTTTGGTAGGTTGCAGATGGATTTTCCCCCCAATGACAGTGAAAAGTTCTTTTCAGAGCTTAGAATTCACAGAAAGAAAAAGAAAAACCCTTGAAAGAAAATTAAAATGCATTTTAATTGCAAAGCAATTGGATGGTTCTTTGAAGCTGTTCACTCCAGAACTGAATTCACAAGCCAACTTAATATGCAACTATTGTTTTAATATGATTTCAAGTGCCTCACTGTGTTCAGGCTTGTTAATTAAATGTGTTATTGAAAACATGTAGCCCAAGTTCTTCAAAACTTCATCAGCCCCTGCTTCATCATTGAAAGGATGTCCTTGGAACAATGCCAGCACATTAAATAGAAAAACACTTATTGCTAACCAGGTAGTCAGTCATTTACCTGTATGCTTTATTTTAAAATGTTGCATATTATCTTCATCCTTTTCTTGTATTCACTGCTAAGAATGAGCTATTTCTATAGAACAAACAGAAGACATCAAATGACTACAACCCTTTCCAGATGCATAATACTGTAACAGCCCCCCAGTCTGTCGGAAAGCCATCTTCTCAATAGGCTTGATATGGCTTGAACATGGACAATTAGCCCAAATTGGTGGACAACAACTAAAGCAGATCAATTCAACCCATTTCAATGAGTGTCTCTTCTTTGGAATTTAGCTCAAGTCACACCTACCCACCTGCCTTTCTGGGAAGAGGCTGAACTAAAATAAGCCTGGCCCATAGCAAGGGTGTGCAGACTTCAACTACAGGTTCTGCTTTGAGGCTTTTTTTTACTAGCCCAGGTCCAAAACTCAGATCATTGTGTAGATGTTATATACTTAGAATGAAAGAATTCTGAGCTCTAAAATCATCATTATCATCATCATCAAAGCAAAGCAAAGCAGCTTCATTTATATACCGCTTCATATCACACTATGGGATGTCTAAGCGGTTTACAACTATAAGCTCATTGCCCCCCAACAGTTGGGTACTCATTTTAGCGACCTCAGAAGGATGCAGGCCTGAGTCTAGCCTGAGCCCTGGCTAGTATTGAACTTGCAACCTTGTGGTCTATGAGTGAGTGGCTGCAGTACAGGCATTTAACCCTGCCCTTCTCCTAAAACTGGGACTCAGGGTGGCTTACAACATTAAAAAACAGTACACTTAAAAGCATACAAAAATAGTACATTAAAAAAGAATTAAATTACTGCAATAATTAAAACAGATTACAGTTGCCCCTCTGTTTTCAGGGGGGATCTGTTCTGGATCCCTCCCCGAAAATGGAAACCCATAGGCTTGAATGGAAGCATGGGGATGTGGGGGCGTGCAGGCATGCAACATAGGGAAGCGCCCCATTGTATGCCCCTCCATTTGTCCTTCACACATAAGTGAGAGACATGGATCCAAAGTCTGCGAAAATGGAGGGGCTACTGTACATATTAAAATATCAACTAGTTTAAAAAGATAAAAATGTTTAAAACCCATTAAAACAATATAATACCCCAGCCCATTCAAAATGTGTTCTGAGAGCTAGCAATGAATGGAGTTCACAGTCCATCCTTCAATATACAAGCATTCCACACTTGGTTCATTTAAACAATATAATTTAGGGCAAGGGGTTATTCCTGATGTTGTTGGTGAACTCAGAGTCAGAAATCATTGCTGAATCACAGCAAATCATTAAGAGGTCCACCAGAAGGGCCAGATCCTTCTTCTGCTCACCCATGCTCAACAAAGTGCTACAATACAGGGAGTGGGGAAGGATGTGTGCACAATGCAAATTTCCTTTTTTGTTTTTTTGTTTTTTATAAATTTTTATTACATAATTAAAACAATTTAAACAATACATACTTTCAATGCAAAAGTTCTATTTACAGTACATATATACATCCTTCCTTTAGTTCTTCCACAATGAGTACTTATATCCATTCAACTGTTCTTAAGTTACTATCTTAAATTATTTTTACTTGCAATTCCTACTAATAAACCATTTTACGTTATTTACTTTAAATATCTTAGCTTATTTACTTCCAGTTACTTTTAATATATATCTCTAATGGAGCCCATTCTTCCTCGATAAATTCCGAGTCTTTATTATTTAGTATATTTGTTAATTTGTCCATTTCTTTCATTTCTGCTAATTTTAAAAACCATTCATCTACTGTAGGTATATCCTGTTTTTTCCATTTTTGGGCAACTAATATTCTGGCAGCTGTCACCATGTAAAGGAGGATTCTCCAATATTTCCTCTCATATTACCATCTTTCCTCCTGAGGGGCACAATGCAAGTTTCACATTGCTTTGAATATTCACTACCAGGTTGTGGAAAGGAAGATGGTTTCTGGGGCTAGAATCCTCTCACTTCCTCTCCATGTCTTCTTTCTTTGTGTTTGTTTGTAAAACAAAGACTTTTACCATATACAGAGTGAGAAATGCCAGACAGCCAAGCTAGGTTCAGGAATGGAAGATGCACTAGGGATCATATTGGATAATGAAGGACACAAGAGAATTTCAAAAGAATATCAGGCTGTACTTTATAGATTATAGCAAAGCCTTTAATTATATAGATCATGAAAAACTATGGATCAGTCTTATAGAAATGAGTGTGGCACAACCTGAACTCAGGACAAGAGGCTACCACCAGGACAGAATATTGAGAAATGGTATGGTTTCAGCTTGGCAAGGTCAGGAAGGCTGCATTTCATCATAGGTCCTATCATAGGTCAGTGATGGCAAACCATTTAGGGGCCAAGTGCCCAAACTACAAAGCCTTCCAGCACTGGATGTTACCTGGTGCCAGGAGTAGAACTTCTGCCCTCTGGGGGCCAGAGGGCAGTGACCTCTAGGTGTGGGACTTTGGGGTGGGACTACTTCCCCCCACCCTCCTGGACCTTCAGCTTCCTCTACAGAAATAGCTGAAGGCCTTGGGGGCGAGGGAGGAAGAAGAGGAACAGACACACACCTCTTCCTCCTCCTCCCCGCCCTCTGTGTGCAGGGGGAAATGGCTTTGCATGCCATCTCTGACATGTGTTTGCCATCATGGTCACAGATAAAGCTGAATTAGACTTGGAGGAAGGAACTGTGAACATTTGAGAAAGGAACACCAACAATTTTGGATATCCAGATGACACCATACTACACTTTACAGAAAACAGCAAAGACTTGGAATGATTACTGAAGAAAGGAGATTATCACATGAAGCAAAAAAAGTGGAATCAAAGCAGGACAGTCATATCTATGGCCAAATTCTATCAGACAACAATGTAGGTGAGTTGTAGCTGCTTTGTCCTCTGACCATTGCTGCTGCACACCTTTTCATTGAGAAGTGGTGTTTGGAGGCCCGGACTTACCATCACCAGCCCCGGAGACCAGCTGAAGCCGGGAGAACAGCTGAGCCGCCCCCCCCCCCCCCCGTCGCTGGCTGGAATACCAGCGGCTATATAACGTTGCCAGATACCATCTTCCTCCAGCCACACGCGGCGAGAGGCGGCGTTTGGAGGCCCCGGAGACCAGCTGAAGCCGGGAGAACAGCTGAGCCGCCCCACCCCCTCTGTCGCTGGCTGGAATACCGGCGGCTATATAACGCCGCCAGATACCATCTTCCTCCAGCCACACATGGCGAGAGGCGGCGTTTGGAGGCCTGGACTTACCATCTTTCCTCCAGGAGACTTGCTGCCCGGCCGAGTTGCCAGCCCGGTCTAAAAATTAGAGAGAGCGTGGCGGAGGAAAAATCTATGTGAATCCTCCACTTCCCCCTCAGCTACCTCATGACTTTCATTTAGATAGCTGCCTTTGTATATTGGGGTTATATATTAGTGGGTTCTTATCCCATCTCTCTATTGGGGATTGATTTTAAGCTGGAGGCTGACATTCAGGTCGTATGGGGGCGGGGAAGATATGGCGGCAACAGCTTCAACAAATGTTGCAAAAGAAGGAGGGATCGATGTTTAATATCTATCCCTCCTTCAGTTGATCCTGTTTCCCAAAATAACTTGGAGAGCAAACTCGCCATTCCACTGACCCTCAACCTGCTCCTTTGCAATGCCAGGTCGGTTAAGAATAAGACTCACATCATCCACGATTTGCTAGTGGATGAGGCAGCCGACCTGGCTTGTTTCACTGAGACCTGGCTGGGGGATGCCAGCTCTGCAGTATGGGCACAGGCTCTTCCATCTGGGTACTCAGTCAGTGAGCAGGTAAGAGAAAGTGGGCGGGGAGGCGGCATAGCCTTGGTCCATAAGAACACCTTGACCTTGATCAGAAAGCCTATCTGGAAAACGACTTACATCGAGTGTATGTACCTCAGCCTGAAAACCAGGGATAGTTTGGGGATTCTCTTGGTATACCGGCCACCCCGTTGCTCAATAGACTCCCTGACCGAGCTGACCGCCCTAGTTTCTGAGTTGCTGTTGGAGTCGCCCAGACTTTTACTTCTGGGCGACTTCAACATTCCACTTGAAACTAGCTTACAGGATCTAACAGGCGCGGCTCGGGAGTTCATGGATACCATGACAAGCATGGGCCTATCCCAATTGGTCGACGGGCCCACACATTGTGCTGGCCATACCCTCGATGCAGTCTTTAGTACGGAGCAGGAATATCCGTGGGCGGAGGTCATAAAATCCTCCGCATTGTCATGGACGGATCATTTTCTGATCAAGGCGGAACTAAAGGCTATTGTCCGCACCCCCGGGGGTGGCGGACCTATTAGAATGGTCCGCCCTCGAAGGCTAATGGAACCTATCGGTTTCCAGAAAGCCTTAGAGGGTTTAATGGTGAGTAATGCCGGTGATTCTGCCGAAGCTTTGGTTAATACCAGGAACACCGATCTTACCAAGGCTATCAACACAATCGCTCCCACGCGTCCTTTCCACCCCGCTTCAAATCGCAAGCCATGGTATACAGAAGAGCTTAGAAGGATGAAGCGGGTTGGACAACGACTGGAGTGCGAATGGCGAAAGACTCATCTCCTATCCGACAGAACTTGCCTTAGGAAGCATCTTGACTCCTATAGGGAGGCTTTACGTGCAGTGCAGAAATCTTTCTGTTCTGCACGTATTGCGTCTGCAGAGTCCCGCCCGGCAGCACTGTTTAGGGTGGTAGGGGATCTGACAAGGATACTTCCTGTGCCGAACCCTCTACTTGACCCAACGACAGCCTGCTGTGAGGCATTTAATATCTACTTTGCAGATAAAATCTCTCGGATAAGAGCCGACCTGGACGCCAGTGTTTTAGCAAAATCCGTAGACGAGGCATCCAGTAACTCCATTGATGGCATTTTACTGGATCAATTACAATCTGTGAGTACCAAGGACGTGGACAAGTTGCTTGGAAGGATGAAGAGGACAACTTGCCCTCTCAATCCTTGTCCATCGTGGCTGGTCGTCCAGGGTGGGGACGCGTTGAGAGTGTTCCTTCGGGACACAATCAACGCATCCTTCAGGGAAGGCAGTATACCATCTTGTTTGAAGGAGGCGGCGGTTAGGCCACTCCTAAAAAAGCCTTCCCTGGATCCCCTGGACAGAAATAACTACAGGCCAGTCTCCTTGCTACCATTCTTAAGCAAGGTGATCGAGAGGGCAGTTGCCTTCCAGCTCCAAGCTATCTTGGATGAAACCGATTATCTTGATCCATTTCAAACCGGCTTTAGGACGGGATTTGGAGTTGAGACCGCCATAGTTGCTCTGACCGATGACCTCCGCCTGAGCATCGACAGGGGTAGTGTGACCCTGCTGGTGCTCTTGGATCTCTCAGCGGCTTTCGACACCATAGATCATGCCATCCTCTTGGATCGCCTGAGAGAGTTAGGAATTGGAGGCACTGCATTGCAGTGGTTCCGTTCCTTCCTCTCGGGTAGATCCCAGAGGATGAGGCTCGGGGACAGTTGCTCTTCTAAAATAGAGCTTAATTGTGGCGTCCCTCAGGGCACCATCCTGTCTCCAATGTTATTTAACATTTATATGAAGCCGCTGGGTGAGATCATTTGGAGGCACGGAGCGCGGTGTCTTCAGTACGCTGATGACACCCAGATATATCTCTCCATGACCAGATCATCGTCTCAGACTTCTAATGGCATCTCTCCCCTCAATGACTGTCTTAGGGCGGTAATGGATTGGATGAGGAAAAACAGATTGAAGTTGAATCCAGACAAAACGGAGGTACTCACGGTTACAGGCCCGAATCCGGGTTTGGGATTACAGTCCCCAGTCCTGGATGGGGTCACACTCTCCTCCAAGGACTGTGTTCGCAGCTTGGGGGTACTCCTTGACTTGTCGCTTCACATGACTAGTCAGGTGAGTGTGACAGTCAGGAGTGCCTGTTATCAGCTCCGGCTGATACGCCAGCTGCGCCCATACCTGGATAGGAAAGACCTGAAAACTGTGGTGCATGCACTGGTAACCTCACATCTAGATTACTGCAACGCACTCTACATGGGGCTACCCTTGTGCCTAACCCAGAAACTTCAGTTGATGCAAAACATGGCAGCCAGATTAATCACTGGAACATCCAGGAGGGAGCACATAACACCAGTGCTTAAATCCCTCCACTGGCTGTCAATTAGTTTCCGGGCACAGTACAAGGTGTTGGTTTTGACCTTTAAAGCCCTACATGGCTTGGGTCCATCTTATCTTAGGGACCGCCTCCTCCCGTATGAGCCCCCCCGCACCCTTCGGTCAGCTGGGAAGAATCTACTCCAACAGTCGAAGACGAAGCTTATACAGACTTCTCAGAGGGCATTCTCTGTTATTGCCCCTAAACTGTGGAACGGCCTGCCGGACGAGATCCGTCTTAATACGACATTTACTGCCTTTAAGAAAGCAGTCAAGACGGATCTCTTCCGGCAGGCCTTCCCAGAATAACCTCCTTATAGGGATGAATATATTAGATTCACTCTGCCCTAATCTCTCTACTGATTGTGGTATCTTGTTATTATTGTTATCTATTTATTTTTATATTAGCTGCATTGTGATTTTAAATTCCTCAAGTTTAATTCTGTTTTAAGGGGTGTGAGATGGGAAGTGGGTAGAGGGTATGTGATGTTGGATTGTTTTAACCATTGTATTTTTAACTTGTAAGCCGCCCCGATTGCTGCACAGAGGGGCGGGTTATAAATAAAAAATTATTCAATCAGGATGGTTTTCTTGAATTTTTTTAAGATGATAGATAGATAGATAGAGAGATAGATAGAGAGAGAGAGAGATAGAGAGATAGATAGAGAGAGAGATAGAGAGAGAGATAGATTAGATAGATAGATAGATTAGATAGATAGATAGATAGATAGATAGATAGATAGATAGATAGATAGATAGATATTAGTGTACAGCTAGAGAAAGGATGGGACTCAGATGGCTCTCCAGAAGCATCTGGACTGCATAAATGATGGTAAGGAATACTAAGCGAGAGAACTGTGACCTAGAGAAGCTACTATAAACCATACTTAAAACTACACATTGCTGTATTTGCCTTATTGGTGACAACTAATTAGACTGAATGTATCTGAAAATGAAGCTTATAAGCAAGAATTGTAATGTGCTGCAGACACAGAATGTGTTTCATCCACAAATGGATAGCAGCAAAAAATAGGCTGTCATGATAATCCATGTGTCTCCTGAACTCTAGTTTATTATAATGTCTATATACATATAAGCTATGGGCTAAATTCAGTGGTTAACCACAACTGAAGTGGATCAATGGGAGTTATATAAATATTAACCTACACATTTTCCATTGATTCAAGGGATCTATGGGAGCCTACCCAAGTCTTAAGATCCTCTGGAAAGGGGCCTGCCACCATAACAGCTCATCCGGTGATGAACAAAACAAAAAACTGGAACATATGTATTCATAAGGGGAAAATGAAAGGAGACGTCCATGTGCTTTATACCGTAATGATCAAAAACTTTTTTTAAAAGTCCAAAGAAATAAAAGTTTTTGACCATCTTATAGCACAGGGGTAGGCAACCTTTTTGAGCCGGGGGCCGGCTTGCTGTCCCTCAGACAATTGGGGGGCCGAAGCACCAAAAATAAATAACTAAATAAATAAATATTTTTTTTAAATTAATTTTTTTTTAAATTAAAAAAATTAAAAAATATGCATGCACACTCTCTCAGCCCCAGAAAAGCCATGGCAAAACCCCTGTGGAGATTTTGCCAAGAAAACCCCAAGAACAAATAATAAAAACAATAATATCATCATGGCGGGTGGCGACGACCCCCGGGCCTTAGGTTCCCTACCCCTGTTATAGCACATGAAACTTTGTCTTCTTTCATTCTTCATCTGGTGATGACACAGTAGCTGTTCCTAGGTTGTGGAACTTGCTCTTCTTTTACTGGCAGGCAAAGACCTTTTTATTTAAATAGGCATTTGATGGTCAATTGGTTGGGGAAATATTTTAAATGGGGATTGTGTGTTTTATTTTTATCTTTAATGTTATGGTTTCAAATTATTTTAAACTTTTTAAATTATTAGTATTTTAATATGATATCTTATTTAATTCTATTTTAACATTGCGATTTTAGCTTCATATTGTTTTACCCTTATTGTAAGCCATCTTGGGTTTCAAGGAGAAAGATTGGATATACATTAATAAATAAATAAATAAATAAATAAAGTAGTTGTGGTTAACAATTTATTTTAGCCCACAAGCTGTCTTTCAGCATGATAATAAGCTAGGACTTAGCTAAAAAGCAGATCAGAGAATAAGGATTCTGCTTCTGCTGGATGGAATAATACAACTGGCCCTCTGTATCCATGGATTCATTCATCCATGGTTTGGGAAAAAAATTATATATAAATTCCTGAAAGCTAACCCTGATAATACAGGAAACCATTTTATTATGCAATTATATTTAATGGCTTGAGCAGCCATGGATTTTGGTATCCACAGTGGGTCCTGGGACCAAACCTCAATGGAAACCAAGGGCCCACTGTATTCCCCTGAAAACACAGGTCCATATCTTGGGTGTACTCTTGATTTAGTCTTAAACTTGAAAGCTTAGGTTTCAGAGGTAACAAGGAGTCCATATGCACTGATAAGGCTTGTGTGCCAGCTGACTGTTTCTAGAAATGCAGTATCTAGCTAAGATGACACATGCCTCAGTTACATCCTATTTGGATTACTATAATGTTCTCTACATGGGTTTGCTTTTAATTCTACTGATGGTTTCTATTTAATTCTATTGATGGTTTGATTATATTTTAACTTTTGTATAATGTGAGCTTTTTTTCTTTTCTTTCTGATTTAGTTTTCATAAGTGACTTGAGTCCTGGGGTTGAGCAAAAGGAGGGACAACAGTTGGATTTAACCCTTTATAGTGAATAAAATCAACCACAAAGCTAAAATTAGCTGGGAATGCTTGCATAATATGTATTTTCTTGATGTTCAAATTATAGTCATCCTGGAAAATGATTCCATTGTCAGTTAATTTTATTATTGACAGTTCTTTCTGTTTGTGTGGGAGCTTTTATGCTGCTACTTTTCACTTATTGATAATTCATGATAATGATTTTTAAAAAAAAAAATTGGTATGGTGTAAGGCAGTGCTATTCAAAATGGTGGTCCCTGCTCTGGTGCTAGCCCATGTGCCATCAGTTGCTGGTACATGGAGAGTTTCCAGGAAAGAAAGAAGCACTTGTACCCAAACATGGTACCAGTGCCTGGCACATTTGCAAAAATAATTGCCAGTCCTCCATATCAGACAGCCTGAGAAGCAATGCTGCAAGCTCTTTTAATTGATTTCTTTTGGAGAAAGAAAAAGCAGGGTAATTTAAAAAAAAAATGCAATAATAAGGCACACGTAGTTATTTTTAGATTTTTTTAAAAAAAAAGTTGGAATACACCCTGTTGGTTTTTATGTGGATCTGTTTGCTAGGTTGAAGAAGGGCTGTGAGACATGTCAGAAAAACAGCTGCCTCTGCCTTTCTCAACCAGCCAGGCATAAGCTGAGGAGAACAAAGCCTTGAATGAAAACACCTTGACTTTTCATGGAAGGACAAAAGGTGGTTATTATGCATACCAGGAAGGTTCTTTCATAGGTGGTAATTACATAAAAATTGGAGTTATAGGCTTTTTAAAAAATAAACATAATTTTTCGTTTCATTTATTTAAAATGTGGTTTCTGCAGTCATTATATAATTATATAATGTGGTTATTTTCAACAATGTTATTAAGAACAAAAGAAGCATACTTTTTATGAAATGATTATGAAAATGCAAATACAAGAAGTTTCATCAGGAAACTGGTCATACAGCTTGCAGCAAATGAATTGTGACTTTAAAAAAAACCTAGAAGCTTAACAATTATTTCTCCCAAAGGTAAGATAAGATCAATTTCCAACCTTGAGAGGTGTTTTTAAAAAAAAAAAAAAAAAAAGCCATATAGCCACTACTGTTATTGTATTAAGCTCTGTTTTTCCTTTCCCAGTCTAGTTTGGAATAAAGCTTCTAGAGGTAACAATTTCAAACAGAGATGTAAAAATCTTAAAACATTACAAGAACATCTGAAATGTGTTTGTTTGTTTTTTATTCCCAGCCATCCAGTTTGCTCTTTTCCAGAAGATATCAGCCCATCACTAAGTGAAAAGTGCTTATCTTATTCCATAACATCCAATTATGCATTCATGTTTATAGTACTGAGTGGTCAATAAGATGCACTCTGCTGAACTACATAACAAGAGCTTTCTAGCAGAGAATTCTAAGTACCTTCCAAACTACAGATCCCAGGATTCCATAGGATAGCGCCATGACAATGATAGTGGTATGAAACTGTTATAACACTGTACACATGTTCTTTGGGTAAGGCCACAGCCTTACCCAGACAAAGACAATGCACTACCCTCTGTCCAAGAACCAGTAATGCTAGGTGAAATAGGCATAACCATACTTGCTAGGAGATTCTGAGAGTTGTAGTTCAACAGTAACATTTCCAAACTCTATCCAAACTGTTCCAAACTTTTCCAAACTTGTACTGGCAGGCCTCTTAAATGGCAAGAGGTGGACAGATATACTTACTGACAATTAAGCCAAATATTCCTATTGTTGACAAGAATGGTCCAGACAAAATTACAACTTTTAAGCCCTGCTTTTTAAGTGGGTGAGGCCTAAGTAAACATCTATACAAGATACAAAGGGAACTTGTAGTACGTTTGAGACTAACTGAGGACCTTATCCCACGCTGCTCTCAAAAGTGGCAAGAAAGCGATATGAGCATCATTCCAGTACTATAGCGCTATTATAAATATGGTGCTAGCGCTATAATAGCGCTATGGACCAGCTCGTGCTATTGCAATGCCCGCTGAAACCGACATTCAAAAGAATGCGAATGATGCTGCATTCCGAGCAGTTTCTTGCTGGATTCTGAGCGACGTCGTGTAATCACGCGGAAAAATATAGCGCAATAGCGCCTGATTCTTAGCTGATTCTGAGCGACGTCGTGTAATCACACGGAAAAATATAGCGCTATAGCACCTGATTCTTAGCTGATTCTGAGCGACGCCGTGTAATCACGCAGGAAGATATAGCACTATAGCGCCTGATTCTTAGTGGATTCTTGCTGCTTTTGGCCCCGTGGGATAAGGTCCTGAGAGAAGCATAAGCTTTCATAGATGACTTCATCAGATGCATCATGATCTTGACTGAGGATTTATGATATGACAGAGAGGGACAAATTGACAAAACTGAGGAGCGATGGAGATCTGAAGAAATTTAAGAAGGACTGGGATTGTGTGATATCATATTTGAGTCTAAAATGGGGGGAATTACAACTGAGGGATTCAAGGAATAGAAATAGAGTTTAATGGTACCAACAGTGAAATAAAAACAAAAAGATTACTAGTTAGAGAGTGATATTGGAAAGTGCATTGAAGAGACAGACATACTAACAAATTGTTATTACTAAAACCAATAGGAAAGTTAGTAAGTACATGTTATATGTTAGTTATGTATGTTATATATGTTGCTTTTATATTTGTTCTATACGTAAGGTATTAAGTTGTGTTGGTAAAGAATGTTGATAAAAAGATAACCATTTTATTACATGGATGTTGAAAAAAATCTAATAAATATATCAAGCCAAAAATAACGTTGACTGAATATATAAAAGCTTATGTCTTAACTTTCTTTCTCTCAATTAGTCCCAAAGGTACTACAAAGATCCATTTGTATAATGACACAGACTAACACAGCTGTGTCTTTGAATATCTATACAAGAGGTGACTGTTATTTTATTACTATTGTGACTATTTTACACATTTCATCTATGTAACTGGGACATAAACTAGTTTGGCCAAGACTTTGGATTGATCTTACGAACACCAGATAAAAGTAAGACCCTGCAGCAAAGAGGCATAGGTTTCAGACAGTTAAGAAGAGAAGGGAAAGAAAAAAGATAACAGCAACACTGTGGAAACAACAGCATGCTCCATCTCAAAATGGTCAAAACAGCATGGGATACAAAACATAATTAAGCTTTCAGATACAAGTAATCTATCAATAACAAAGAGGAAAAATTAGGATGGGAACACAGACAGGCAGATGGGAAACAGTTTCTGCACTGCAGCTCTAGGGCAGACCCAGACGGCCGTTTCCCATGCTCTCTATTCAGTGCTTGCCCTCTCAACCAGAAATAAGGGAAGTGGGACAAAGTGGGTGCCTGCAAAAGCAGGTTCTTTTATCTTTACAGGTTCAGAGGCTCTCACAAGTGCAAACTACAATGCCAGTGCTGCCTCTGCAGTCATCACTGCCTGCTAGGAACAGGTAGAGAACCGGTCCAGTTTATATTCACAGATCCACCCCCTCCCAAGTAATTGTTCTCTTTGTTTTGGAAGTTTAGAAGTGAGTATGGGATCCTTATAGAACAAAATAGTGCCACTCATCACAGACAAGGGAGGTATCAACTGGATTCTATAATCTGGAGAAGTCCAGGCTTTGAAGAAGAACCAAAAAACATACAGTGGGCCCTTGGAATCTGCTGGTATTTGCTGGGGTTTTGTTCCAGGACCCCCTGTGGATACCAAAATCCATGGATGCTTAAGTCCCATTAGACACAATGGCATAGTGAAATGGTGTCCCTTATATAAAATGGCAAAATCAAGGTTTGCTTTCTGGAATGTATATTTTTTGGAATATTTTCAAGCCATGGATGGTTGAATCCATGGATAAAGAAGACCAACTGTATTTAGGAAAACACCCCATTGAGGAGTCAGCATGTTCAGTGGCCATAGAATGCTGACTTGTTCATAGCGCAAGGAGTGAAATACAGAGAATTGGGTAGGCAGGGAAATTGAATGAAATATTGGGAAGGGGAGCATAATTATTGACTGGAAAACTGAACAGGACCTCTGCCCACTGCACAGATTTATTAACTTATAAACAAACATCATCATATGTCTTGGCCCAGAAGATAAATATTTTGGTTCATCAGCTGATGCCATAAATATAACATAAAAAAACAAATCCCCATATCTTTCTCAGTAATCTCTGACTCTAAGAACTGTCAAATTATTTTATTTTATTTTATATGCTACCTTTCTCCTAAATTGGACCCAATGCAGCTTACAAATGATACTTTTAAAAACAGTACAGGGTTGTTTTTAAAAATGATAAAAATATCATATTAATATAACAAATTAAAATATAAAATCATTTTAAAACATCAAAATATATTAAAAACATACAAAAAGCAAGCACTCCAATAAGAAGCCTCCGTGAGTGCAGTTACATATTAAAAGCACTTACCAATCAGTCTTTTGAAAGGTTTATGAGATTGACACCATAACACCTTCACCAGTCTCAATAGAAGACAAGTTTGTGCAAATGTAATAGAACTTTATCATATCCACCAACAAAAGAGCTTCCCTTATGGTCCCTCACCCTTCTTATGAAGCTCTGGCGAAACTCCTTTTGATTGTTAGTATATAAAGTATAGTCCTGATGGGGTAGCTTGCTGTAGTGCTGGATATTTTGTTTGATACTGTTAGTGTTTGTTCTGCTGGACAATATTTTTTACACAGTGCAAAACAAAAAAGAAAAAAAAATATATAAGAAAGTTTATGGAGTGGGAACCCCCAACATACACAGTCTTGTTTGGTTTTAGAAACTAAGGGGTGGGCCTGATTTGTATTTGAGTGGGAAACTACAAGGGAATCTCCAGGCAAGGCTAGGAAAGTAGCTTTCCTGAAATGCTGTAGAGCTGCTGCCAGTCAGTTCACTCTGCAGGGCTAGAAGGACCAATGGTTTCACTTTGTTCAAGACAGCTTCTTGTGTTTCTTCACTGGGACACTTGGCACAGAAGCATGATTCTCCTCATGTGCTCTTTTTCCTAGAAAAACAAGGGTGCTGGGGAAAAAAGTGCACAAAGGTTGGCTTTTCAGTCATTCCACCACATGGAGCCCAAACAGTGACGCATAGTAAATACAGAGCTTCACAAAGGGGGGTTGCAGACTGCCAGAAATAGTGTGAATTCAGTCCACTTTTAGGGTTAGGGTTAGAGTGAGGGAACCATGGGAACTGTATTTTATTGTGGCATCAGAGTTGTCTGACAGAGAAGGCTCAATGTCTCAGAAAAATAACAGTTCCCATGATTCCCTAGCACTAACCCTAACCCTAAAAGTGGACTGAATTCACACTATTTCTGGCAGTCTGCAACCCCCCAAAGTTACTTTTTGGATGACAAGTCCAAGATTCCCCCCTCATGGACACTGGGAGTTGTGACCAAATGTAAGAAGACAGTTCTTTATGTAACATACATTCCTATCTTTTTCTTTCTGCAAATGCCATTATGGATAGGGGGAGTGACTTGGTGATGCAAGTAGCTGCAACAAGTATTCTGTACTTTCAAACCTGTCAGGTTGAAGAAACTCCAAGACTTTTTGCTGCCACACTGGAGAATTAATGCAGTTTGACACTGCTTTAACTGTTATGGCTGTATCCTATAGAATCCTAGAATTTGTAGTTTGTTGTGGCACTAGAACTCTCTGTTCACCTTGAGATGGCTAACTACAAATCCCAGAATTCTATAACATTGAGTCATGGAAGTTAAAGCAGTGTCAAACTGCCTTAACTCTGCAGTGTAGATGCAGCCCTGGATGCAAGAGTATGCACTTATGGAGAAGGACAGACCCTTCCACAAAGCTTCCATTAAACTCCTTAATAGCCATACTGGCTGAGACCAGTTCTAAGGCTATAAGCTATAGAAACTGGGAGTTAAGAGAAACTATCTTCTTTCTCCCAAGGAAACACCCCCAAAGCCAAAGGTAAGTTGATGTTCTTTTCTTGAGTTAATTTGAAGCAGGTGTTGACAAGAAAAGACAGAGTGAGGAGCAGCTAGCATGTAGACATTGAGTTATCTCAGATTGCAGTCCACCTTCTTGACAGGTATTATCAAGATTAGAGAGACACTACATGCTGCATGCGTGATGAAGATATACTATCTGAGGGCTTTTAATTTATATTAATTTTTTATATTTCTGTATTTGTATATTTTCTGTATTATTTGCTTGTTATCTGTAATCTAATTCAAATTTATTATTGTTACTGTATTTTGTTTATTTTTTATCTTAAATATATCAAATTGTGATGGCTTATATAGCTTTTAGCAATAAACATTCATTCACTGAGTAGCATTGGAAATTGTTAAGAAGCTGTTCTTTCCCTGCCAATTTTCAACCTGTTTGTGAAAAATTGTGAAGAAGAATTGGAGAATGCTGTGTTATGATGGTGATTGATTTTTTAAAAAAAAGGAAATGTGAAAATAACAGCTGTCGATAAAATGTTACAAACTATTTAGGAGTTCATAAAGATGCACTGAGGTGTAAATATGTAGCAGTCCTGGTCTTTAATAAAGACACTTGCATTTATTTTCAGATCAAATACGGAAACTCATTTACAAATGAATGCTGCCTCCACCGTGCCAGATTCCCAAGTGCATCTTATTTGCATGTCTTTGTTCCTTGGACAGAGTGTGCTACCAGTCTTCCACAGCTGGTGTGAGCTGTACTCTGGACCTGGCCACAAGACTTGGCAGCTGATTTTACTAGCTGCCACATTCAGCGTAGACATGTCTCCACAGAATGTGACTACCCAAAAGCAGGTACTAAGAAAATAATATTCACAAGAAGAATGGGGGGAGAACAATGCTTCTTTCATTACAAGAAAATGAAAATCAGGACAAAGTGCAGATTTTAATCTTGGCCAGAGTTATAGGACTCATCATAACACCAGTTTTTAAAGGTACGTGGAGAGGACTGAATAATTGTAACTGGCCTTGAAGCATCACAGCAGTAATTCTTACATGATTGGCTTTGCAACAATTCTATTGGAGTCAGCGGAAGTTGTCTTTTACCAATTCAGACCAATAGTCCATCTTGCCTACTATTGAATATTCTGATTGGAAGTACTTCTCCAAGGTCTCAGGCAGATAACTTTCCCATTACCTGCTTACCCAACCTTAAAAACGATGGGAGAACTCAGAGTCTAAAGACAGGAACTTCTGGATGGAACGCCTCTCCTATAAGTAAGGTTCAAGGTCTTGTCCATTTTCCATTGCCAGCAGCAGTTCACAAATGTTACTTTCTTCCTCCTTAAGTCAAAGGAAGAATGTTTTGGACATAGTAGGGTAATACTGTATAAGTGTGTGTGTGAGAGAGAGAGAGAGAGAGAGAGTGATACAATGAATGTAGAAAATTTAGTGACTGTCTACACTCATAGCTGTTACTTCTGACATTTTTATGATGTCTGAACAGAGATGTTTTGCCACTTTGAGGAGCATAAAAAGGTAAATGCTGATAGCTAAGTCTGTGTAAATGTCAACATTCAAAGGTGTAAATCTGATTTTGGGGACATTTGCAACATTTGCCTGGACAATAGCTTGATATTGACATTCTGCAATATTTGGGCACTCATAATGCATTTTAAAAGCATGCTGTTATAACACCTGTGTCAGGGGTGAGCAACTGTGGCTGGTCCAAGGTCCAATTTTCTACCCCAGGACTGTGCCAGAGGCTGTACAGACTGCCAAAAAAATGAAACTAATGGAAGTAGCCAAAAATTTACTTCCCTGTTTGACAAACTGGTTTGCTGCTGTTTTTCATTTTAAACAACACAGTGAAAGACTGCAGCTGAGTTAAATGATGAGCTGCCACTCCTGAAGGACTCAAGGAGATGTAATATTCTCTCTCTCCTCTCTCTCTCTCTCTCTCTCTCTTTCTCCAGAAAAAAGGGCCATCTAGGAAGACTGCAGGGTTCAAGGACCTTGTATGACTTCAAAACCATTCTTTGCCCATCCTTACTTTACTAGATAGGTTTGGCTTATGGTACAGTGAGCATGATGTAGTGGTTTGAGTGTTGGGTTCTGACTCTGGAGACCAGGATTCAGTTCCCAGCTTGGCCACGAAGCCCACTGGGTGACTTCAGACAAGTCACATGCTCTCTGTTTTAGGGGAAGGCAATGGCAAACTTCCTCTGAACAAATCTTGCCAAGAACATCCCACGATTAATTTCCCTTAGGGTCACCATAAGTCAGAGCCAACTTGAAGGCACGCAACACACACAGAAGGGAAAACTCATGCACCCTGCCATCCCATTCCTTGTATCATGTTCAGGTCAGTGGTGAAAGTTTCTGCCATTGCAGTTTAGCTGAAGGTAAACAAATTCAAATAAATTCTCCTCAGATGGAATTTAAGGAAGGTGAAAGTGACAACCTCCACATTCAATCACTCTAGCTCTGGCTTTGAGACAAATTAACATTTTTAGAGATATGAGTAGGGTAAGATCAGATTTATGACATCCTTTCTAATGTAAAGTATATATTTTTCATACATATGCATGAAAGTGAGGCCTGACACCCAAAGCTGTCTACATTCAATACCCTTGAACCTGAGGCCTTCACACCTGTGACAACCTTCTAGGCATGGTCCCAGCAGTGGACAGGTTGTCCACTGCCAGGAGTGTTTGTTCTAATATTGCATCAATGCTTGTGCTTATGGAATGGGGAGAATGACGTCCTTATAGCTGCATTGAATATCTCTATGGTCATTTGGTCACTGTAAAGAGGTCACTTCCTACCTCCTACCTCTCTACAAACGGTTGAGTTTTTGTGACTCTTTGTTCTAAGTCTCTTTCCTCCATGCTTTGACTGAAGATGGATGCAGGTGCAAGGCTCTGCTTCTAAAGTTTTTCTTCTTATCTCCATACATGAGGGTCAGCTCTAGGGATCCTTCTACTAAGTATAGCTTTCTTTTACTGATTACTTACTTTCCCTGGTGGCGCAGTGGTTAAATGCCTGTACTGCAGCCACTCACTCATAGACCACAAGGTTGCGAGTTCAATACCAGCCAGGGTTGAGGCTCGACTCAGGCCTGCATCCTTCCGAGGTCGCTAAAATGAGTACCCAGCTTGTTGGGGGGCAATCAGCTCGCAGTTGTAAACCGCTTAGACATCCCATAGCGTGATATGAAGCGGTATATAAATAAGCTGCTTTGCTTTAGATGCTAAATGAATACATTGTAACAATAAAGTCTTAAATTTTAGCTTACCAACATAATCCTGTTTATTTACCCGATGCTCAGAATATATACTGTTGGGGCATATGCTACTGCCACTGTGCTTAATGTGTAAAATATCAAATTTTTACTACTATATCCTCCAATAGTGCTAGGATGCTAGGATCCAGTACTGTAACACCAGCAATATGCCTACCAAAAGCTCCTGGAGAGGTTGCAAAGGGCCAAACTACAGGCCAGCGATTTACCCCTTTAAGGCTTACTAGTTGATCAAAAGGGCAGGGCCTGGAGAGTCGTAATCCAGGGCAGGAGTGTAAAATGCAGCTCCAGCCATCACAGGATCAAGGTGTTCACTTGGAGCTAACCTTGGTATAGCACCTACTTGCTCCCTGCCCCATGGGCTTTCACCACTGGCCTGAATGTGACACAAGAAGGGATAGCAGGGTACATGTGTTTTCCGCTCCATATCATAAGCTAAACCTATGGGGCAGAGTAAGCTAATACAGAGTGATAGGCCCAAATTCACTGGCATATTGCTGGTGTTAGATTACTTGATCCCAAGATCATGGAGCTCCTGTCTGCCTGCTGTTGAGAACATGGTTGGGATTATACTCAGGGACACTGAGTATAGACAGCTCTGGGGGTCAGGCCTCACTGGTTGTCTCAGGGGTATCAGGTCTAACTAGTTCAACAATGATACCAACACCTAGCATTTCCTCTGCTGGCTTCTAAGCTTCAGAGTCCATGCTGAGACTATTTCTAGACTCCTGGAATATGACATTTTGGAGGGAAAAGCAGGGTATTGAATGTAGACAGCTCTGGGTCAATTCAATTCAAATTTCATACATATGAAATATATATATAGGTTCCGTTAAGCTTATGAAATATGGCCAAGATCAGGGATCATATCCCTCTCCTTTTGCCTTTGCTGTACAATTAATATGCATTTCGTTTTCAGAAGCACATCCCCTGCTAGGCACCAGGTGAATGAAGCCCTTTCTTTCTTTTCTAAATCAAGGACTTGGCATCAGACCATATCTTTCTGTGGAAGCAAAACAATCCGTGGTGGAGAGTAACTAACAATGAGAAATAGGCTAGGAAGGCAGAAGGAAGATAAGAAAAGAAAAAAAATACTAAGAACTAATTGAGGCAAAACCTTGAGATAGACAACAAGGTTTTTGCACAACCTTTAAAAGCCTAAAGTGCCAACAGTGTCTCTCTATAATCATTTAAGACAATACAACAAAAATGTTGATTGACTGTTCAGCATCCCACTGAGAGACTGATTCAAGTGGTTAACCCCTCAACTCTGTTTTCAAATTGTTTTCTTAACCTTGTACCTACAGAGCAACTACATGGCTTCATTGTAACAAAGCCTTTCTTTGTTCACACAGACAAACACCTTGAAAATGCACAAATGCAGAATCTCTTTGAAAAAGAGACACTAAACTCAATGGAACTCACCTGGCTTAAGAGCGGGTATCTATGCTCTTGTGGTCTTAATGTAAAATCCCATGGTAAAATATTATTTCATATGGAGATAATATTTGTTGACCCATATAGAGAGGGAAAAGGACCAAAGTGTAATTTTCATTGACACAATGAATAACCACTTCAGATACAATCCTCTAATCTGCTTCAGGATGCTCTGAGCCTGCAGTGAGTGGAAGGACATGCACATACACTCAGGAGGAGGCAGGGCTCACTAACATCATCATACATTAAGCATCATGCCAAAAGCAGCAGAGCAGAGAAATGGGGGTAGGATCCCCCTTTTAAACTAGTGGGTTTGCCTAGCAGTTAAGAACATAGTCCCCATGATCCTGTTCTCAGGAATTTGAATCCCAACTGGTATTTTGAGAGCCAGCCTGGCATAATTGTTTGGGTGTTGGACTACGAATCTGGATACCAGGGTTCGATTCCCAGCTCAGCCATCTAACCCACTGGATGACCTTGGGTATGTCACACTCTCTCAGCCTCAGGGGAAGACAGTGCAAATCTCCTCTGTACAAATCTTGCCAAGAATACCTCATAAGTCAGAAACAACTTGAAGGCATACACCACCACCATGTCCCTTTTAAGGGGCTCCTATCCTCCAACTTGCTTACTTCTTTACAGGCAATTGTTAGCACAGTCCCTTCTTCCTGCCTACTGATTAAAGCAGTCCTCAATGAGGCTGAGTGGGAAGTTTTGATTGGATGGCCCTCTGATGGCTGCTGGTTCTCATCTCAATGGGAAAAGCAATCTGCTCTGTTACAGGAGAAACTTTACAAGTGCTATCCAAGGTTCTGAACCATATCCCTCAACTAGGCCCTTGGATAGCTTCCTCAAAATATAGAAATATAGTCACCATCCAGATTTGCACATTTTTCCCAGGTTTCTTGACCCTCCGAATACCATTATTGTAGAAGTCTGAAGATTGCGCCTTATGAGGATTTTACACTTTAGGGCCTTTACAGATTGCCAGAAATAATGCAGATTGAGGTCACTTTAACTGTCCTGGCTCAGTGCTAGGGAATCATGGGAATTGTATTTTTTTTTTCCTGAGACATTGAGCCTTCTCTGTCAGAGAGCTCTGGTGCCACAATAAACTACAGTTCCCATGATTCCTTAGCACTGAGCCAGGGCAGTTAAAGTGGCCTCAATCTGCATTATTTCTGGCAGTCTGTAAAGGCCCTTTAGTCACTTCTGGCAGAACCTGTCACAAAAATAAAGGACACAATGAGCTGATTTTCTCAACATCATGTGCTTAGGGACGACTGATGACACTGACAAAATTTCATCAATATACCATAATAACTTCTGGGTGATAATTATTACTTTACGATACTCGCTCGTAAGGCACAATCCACAAACTTCTACAATATCAGGTATTTGGAGGGTCAAGAAATTCTGGGAAAATGTGTAAATCTGGATGGTGACTATGTAGAAATACATTAACAACTACAAATCAAAACAAACTTTCTGTCAAATGTTTTTAAATGTGATCATTAAAATGTTACGATACTCCCTCATATTAGGATAAAACTGGAAAAGATTCACCACCCCACCAACTACAGGGCACCACTTGCTATGTCTCCATGTCTGGGAATATTAGAAAAGGATGGTGTTGCACAGATATAGGACATGAGATGATTGGCTGTGATACAGTTAAATTAAATAGGTTGTCACCAGTGGTATCACTAGGATGTGATAACTCATAGTGCAACACACACCTATTGACCTCCTCCCATACCACACTATACAGAATCCTTAGTAATGTTTTTTGTACTAATGATACTCATAAATCTTAATTCCTGCATATCACTGAATGTAATGGTAATAGTTGTGACATAAACAATTAGCAAAATTAAAATTATACCTTTAAATTACAATCATATGCACAGCCTCAATGTATTTACATGTGCATAGTTTCAAGTTATTAAAATTAGAATTTGATAAGTTGTGATTTTTTTAAAAAGGAAATTTTAAAAGAATAAAAAATTAATTAAGTTTTTTTTAAATTTAAAAATAATTTAAACCTGGGGCCTCTCCTTTCTCCTCTCACTGAGCCTCACCCCACTCACACCATCTCCTCAATGTTGTAAAGGGATGCAGGCAAATGCCACAGCCTATCTCAGCCTAAAGGCAGATATTTGGGCAGCAGTAGTGTCATCCCCCTCCCCTTAGGGATTCACTTGGTGTGTACCCCAGACATTCCTAGTGATGTCCCTGCAAGTTTTCACATTAGCAGGGCAGCATGGGAAGACTACTTCACAAAAGACATTGGCAGGTATATTGGCAGATATTCAGAGGCACCATAATGGGGTAAGACACTACCTCACAACTGCTCTTTCAGTCCCAAAGAATGGGCTGTCTTCGATATATAAATAACTCCAAACTCCCTTTGCAACAAAGGCTCATTGAGGACAGCACAGGAGAGATGTGGTATCCTCACCCATGTGGAAGCTAGCTACACATAAATATATGCCTGGTAGCTAGGTCTGGCTCAAACATTTGGGATCTGAGCCAAAGGTCCAGAAATGGGGCCCTTGTCCTGAAAAAGTCTACACTGCATTGGGCCTTTTGCCCAATGTTCAATCACTGTTAAATAGTTAATGATGTTGTGACCTTTTGAATATATCACTCTAGACTTGCCTCTTTCTTTTGGGGTAGATGGGCAATGGTGAGTCAAATATTGGGACAAGAGCAGCTGCTGGTAGCATGTTATACTTCTCCATAAAGAAACATATTTGTTTCAACCTCACTTTAAAACCTATTTGTTTCCAAACATTTTCACTAATGTGTGGATAGGGAGTTAATATTGCTCATTATCCCATGTTTGTGACTGTTGGTGGTGATAGTGGTGGTAGTTAAGGGAGAAAATAACTTTTCCTGGCATTTTCTTCCTCTGTGGGAGTGGTTCTCAATTTTTGGCATTCCAAAGTTCAACTCCAAGAATCACTAAACATTAGCCATGCTGACAGTGGCTTCTAGGAACTGAAGTCCAAAACATCTGATGGGTTGAAGCAATCACAGTTGGTGGGGACATGAGAGAGGGCCTTCTCAGTGGCTGCCCCTAGACTCTGGAAATCCCTTCCCAGGGAGGCCAGAATGGTTCCCTTCTTTGTAGGCCTTCGTTGGCCGGCTAAAAATGTTTTATTCAGACAAGAATTTAAAACAGAAAGATTTAAAAGAACAGGCTAGCAAGGTGCTGCACGGTTTTAACTGAATTGTTTTAAGAGCTTTTTTAGCTTATTGTGTTTTATTTTTTTCATTGAATGACTGGTTTTAATACTGCAAATAGTTTAATTCTATTTTAATGCTTTCTTTTTAAATGTTTTTAACTGTATTTTTCTTTTAAATTGTGAGCTGTAGTAAGTTTCAATTTTAGGGGGGAAAGTCAGATGCAAAGATTATAGTTGTTGTTGTTGAAGATTGAGAACCACTGTTTTATAATTCCATTTATTCTTCCATGATGTTTCAGGCCAGGACACACTTCAGAATCTTGAATCCCACAGATGTCAGCTGCCATTCTCCTCTTCCCAGGCTTTCAGTCCATCATGAGTCATTTTGTCTTGTCTTGCTTTGTCTTGTTTAGCAAAATGTGCAATTGCGGGGAAAACAATATGGAGTTGGAAAACTAATAGCTGTTCAGAGGGGGAAGGGAAGGCACAAAAAACGTATACATTTTACTCATTAGAACAGGGGCTCTAGAATAGAAACCTGTAACAGCCCGAACATGCAGAAACTCTTTCAGAAGCCCAAAAAGCATTCAAAGATTATTACAAACCTAGGAAGAACCCAGTGTTTGAAGGGTACCAACTCTGGCAAGTCCAATGAGGCAGCAGGACCAGCCAGTTAATGTGGTTTCTGAACTAAGGAATATAAAAAAATTAATTGCCACTGTATGTAGATAAGAATTACTGATTACTATGGAGAAACCATGGTGTAAGCCAGGGGTAGGCAACCTAAGGCCAGGGGGCTGGATGCGGCCCCCTGAGGCCTTTGGACCAGCCCTAGGCCGGTCCTGCCACCGCCGCCGCTGCCGCCGCCCCCCCCCCCACCATGATGATATTGATTATTGTTGTTATTACTTGTTCTTGGGGTTTCTTGGCAAAATCTCCATAGGGGTTTTGCCATGGCTTTTCTGGGGCTGAGAGAGTGTGCATGCATATTTTTTTAATTTTTTAATTTTAAAAAATATTTATTTATTTATTTATTTATTTATTTATTTTTGGTGCTTCGGCCCCCCCAATTGTCTGAGGGACAGCAACCCGGCCCCTGGCTCAAAAAGGTTGCCTACCCCTGGTGTAAGCAAAGAACAAAGCTCTGTATTTCTTTTCTTCTCTCTCTCTCTGTTTTTTCCCATTTTGAAAGTGTGGAATGTCTGACAATATACACTCTGTATCAAGCTATAAAACTGAAAATCTGCTTTTAAAAAAAAACCTTGCCATGTGTGGCTGGGGGTAAAACAGAAAAAGAATAGAAAAAGAACTCTAACTGTAAACTAACAGGGGAGCATAAGGCACTTCCTATATCCCATGAACTGGTTTAGGCGCCTGCCCTGCCATGGTTAAGCTATGAAATATGGACCTGCCTTCCAGATAATGGATTTTATTTTAATTTTATTCTTGCTTGGTCTTTGATTGCCATGTCTGTCACTTGAGCTGCCTGGGATCCTTAATTGGATCAGGCTTGTTGTATAACTTGGCAATAGGTGTCTGCATTCTACCATGATTCCCCCCTCCCCTTGTTTTAAGACTTGAAAGAGTAAGACAGTTGTATAAATGCATCAGGAAGACATGTTACATCGCGAGCCATTCCAGAGATGCATGCATGGTTAGTTTTGTGGTTCCTTTACCTCTAGAGACAGTAATTTCAGATCAGATCAGTGCATTGGCCAAAGAATTTGAGACTGCTCATAATGCCAGTGCCTGCATTGTAGAAATCTCTTAAATAAAAGAGTACCCATTAGTAAGGCTACCCTTCCGCTACCTTTCATATACTTAATCAATGTTAGGCTCAGAAAAAAGACTGATATGATTTCTTTTCAACCTTGGCATTTTAAAAAGTCTTCTAAATGCTGGCAATAATGCTAAGTCCTTCGGGAAAAGAGACAATCTCGTACAGGCAAAATTGGGGGGGGGGGGGATAGCAGTCAACTGCAATTGAAAACAGAATAAGTTACTTTTTGAGAACTGTTCTGCTATACAATAATTACATGGCATATGACTTGTTTCCCATCATACATCCTTCTGCACATAGCAAAATTGAACTGACATATAATCACTATAGTACACCATCTGTTGCCGAAAACTGGAAGACATTTTGAAGATAAAGGATAATTTCATTCCTTTTTAACACACCACCATATCTATATTCAGCTAAACTTATTTTCTCTGAAAAAAATGTAAATTTTCTGAAGTTATTTGTCAGCTTATTAAAACACTCCTCAATCAGTGAAACACAAATAACTCAGAGCATAAATTCAAACTATCCAGGAGCAGAGTGAAGTTTAAGTGTGTAGACTTGGCCAAATTTCATTCAATAAGTGTAAGGATGAAATAGACTGCTCATATAAGAAAGAAGAAGTCACTGAACAGTGATTTCCAAACAGCAGGTTGAGGTCTATGGGAATATCTCTTGAGAATACCATCATCAATGGAGGGCCAGCTAGACCAGCATGTGAAAAGTCATTCCCATATTGTAGAATGTCCTCCCCTCAAATTTCAATCACTTCCCACTCTTGCTTCCCACTCTTGCTTTTAATAAGGGTATGAAGAAGCAACTCTTCCCAGTAGTCTTTTAATTTTCTTTCATGTCTCTTGATTGCTAATATTAATTATTCTATTGTTTAATCTATTTTACTTGAGCATTTTCTTAGAAAAAGCTGTGATTAAAATGTGATTAAATGAATAAATAAAATACAGTGGAGCCTAAACGCCTTGGGAATGTGCTGTTTCCTAGAGGAGCTATTAATAATAATTTGGTCCAAGAGATTAGCAGATGACTTCTGGGTTAGGTCCCCTTTAGGTCATGATCCCTGTGACTTCCCCCTGTGTTTCAGTGTAGGAAGCAACAATGTCAAAGTACATATATAGGTATGCCCTCCAGTGAAGTGAATGGAGAAAATCCTTGTGAACAGAAAAGTCTTATATGTACATCAAAACTATGATTCATTCTCTCAACCATTTCCTGGATCAGAATATAGATTCTGTTAGTGACGTCTCACCCTTATTAAACAATTAGCAAACAACTACCATAACTCCTAAGCCTAAATCATTTTACTTGTTATTAATTCTTGATTGAGCTGACTCTGACAGATACACACATCCTCATATATAGTTAAATAGCACTGAGTGTATTGTTTGATACATTTCCCTTTTTCCCCCTCTTCTGGTATTTCTAAAATTGCGGAGGTGATTGGTAAAAGTTAAGAAGACAAATCATAAGCATTTAGGTGTGGGCATAGGAACATGGGAATCTATAGGGATTCTATCAACTTCATTTTTTACAATTTTTTTACATTTTATATCTGGTAGAATGAACTCCACTTTGGGACTTCATCAATCACTTTCGGACTCGATAAGGAGCACATGCATCAAGGTTAGAGCAGGCCATACAGTTTGGAAACAGATACCTTAAAGGGTAGTAAATTGCCAATTATCTAGTTTATTGTTACATTTTACTACCATGGTGGATTATGCAACTTTGAGGTTTTTGCCTCAGGCACCAAAATATCTTGAGTTGCATTTGTATAAGATTTGTGCAAGATAAAAGATCAGAGAGATTTATAAGAGGCTTGTGCATATGTAAGAATGGGGAGACAGAGGACTTTAGAATAAGCACACCTTTTAAAAGGATTATAGTGGCAAAAAAGTAACCATTTCTTTTTCCAACAGATGATATATGAAATATAGCACATATTGCATGTATTATGAGAAGAATACCCAACTGTACCTCATTTCAAAACAACAACAACAACAACAATAATAATAATAATAATAATAATAATAATAATTTTTATTTATATCCCACCCCTCTGCCATGCAATCAGGATGGCGTACAACACATTAAAACATCATAATAAATTAATAAACAGGATTAAATACATACATTTCTATATTTCCATAAATTTGCTAATACAGTTGTCCTTCTCAATTTGCAAGGGGTCCATTCCAGAAACCCCCCTGTGAAAATGGCAGCTCGCTAATATTGGAGACTCATTGAAAATAATGGTGCTAAGTCCGCAAACAAGGAGAGACAACTGTACAATTCCTTTCCTATACAGGAAAGTCTGTCAATTACCAAGAAGTTGCTGTGATGTCTCACAAAGCAAGTATACAAAATCTGACACGCTGTATCATATTGGATTGACTTTTGAGTCAAAGGACCATTTTGTTCAACCTCCTACCATATTCAGATTGTTGTTGCTGTGCTCTTTCAAGTCTTTTGCAGCTTATGGCAACCCTGAGTTGAACTTATCATGGGGTTTTCTTGGTAGGATTTGTTCAGAGGAGAATTTCCATTGACCTTTCCTGAGGCTGAGAGCATGTGACTTGCTCAGTGGACTTCATTGCCAAGTTGGGAATCAACCACTACACCACACTGGCTCTCACATTCTGGTATACTCTACAAAATCTCGAGAGAGATATTTTGACCTGAAGCTTTCAGATATATGTCTGTTACACTGTACTTAACATAATGCTTTCCAGCTCCAGCTTGATCCTGACCAGCTGTTTTCAGAAATAAGTATCATTGCTTTCAATGGCCCTTAGTTCCAAAGAAGTATGCTTAGGGATGTCACCTTCCTTTGTCATCACTTTTAGCATAATATATATTGACAGTGTTAAGAATGTCCATGGCTTCATGCTTCAATAGAATTTGAGTAATTAATCCCACCATCTTTAGAATTTACAGTCCTATCTGACATCTCTTGGAAGGCAGTATTACTGGATGGAGCTTTCTTCTAAGTAGACATAGGATTTGTGAAATCAAAGGATGTAGGATTGCATATTCCATGTTAGGGTTGCAGTCTTTAGAGGGGTTTTCACATATGAACATGTATAATGGTGTTATTCTTGACTATCAAAAGAAATGGGTTTGCTTATCCATGTTATGAAATTACACCTTTATAAGTAGACTCATCTGGGCAATAAAATGGTCTTAATTTGATGTCTGATTACTAATGTTGACAATTTCCATTTTGCTTATTATTTACAAGGCACAAATATGAAATAAAAGTGCATTGGGGGAAAAGAAGCCACTTCTTTCTCTCAGAGGTATCCCAGCTCCACCCAGCTGAGCACCACAATTAGCAATTTTGCCCAAAGGCAACGTTTAATCTGCATGTAATGGAACATATTGCAGGCATCAGTTATTTAAGAATAATAGGAGCATTGCTAATGTCTACCACTAACTTCACCAAACAGCTTCAGAAAGTCTCCAGAGTCCTACTCCAACACTCAAACCACAATACCATGCTGGCTCCATACCCTGATACCCTGCTTTTCTTCTGTAAGCACAAAGTAGCTTCTTTGTGGTTCCTAATCTCTGTACTCAACAAAAGCTGCAGGTCTGAAAAATTATTTTATCTGATCACTAACTTAAAAAGAATTTTCCCCAAATGTGGGAAACTCGACTGCATAATTTGTGCTAGAACATCTAAAATTTTAATTGCATTCACATGTTTGCATATTTTCCCCCTCTGGTTAAAGCCATGCCAACTGTTTTGTATGGTTTTACACGTTCTTCTTCCCACTCTACAACTATCACTTCTGCTTAAGAAACACTATGAACTACCCATGTACATCATTTTGCATTAAAAATACAGTGATGTCCCTTTTCCATGTTAACTGGCCACCACTTCACAGCCCATGGATTACTATTTGTGACACTCATACCCTGGTGGTGGTGGTGTGTCTTTGAGTCATTTCTGACTTATGGCAACCCTAAGGTGAGCCTATCATGGGGCTATCTTGGCAAGAGTTGTTCAGAAGAGGTTTGCCTATGACTTCCCCTGAGGCTAATTTAATTCAATATGTCCATGATACTTATCTATCAATAGAAATGTGTCGGATTGTACTGTATTAAAGAGACTTAATGTGTACCTTCAAGTTGACTGTGACTTATGGTATCCCTGTTGCTGTTGTGTGCCTTCAAGTTGTTTCTGACTTATGGCCATCCTAAGGTGAACTTATCATGGGGTTTTCTTGGCAAGATTTGTTCAGAGAAGGTTCCCCTGAGGATGAGAGCATGAGACTTGTCCAAAGTCACCCAGTGGGTTTCATGGCCAAGCTGGGAATCAAACGACTCCAACACTCAAACCATAATACCATGCTGGCTCCATACCCTGCTACCCTGTTTTTCCTCTGTGAGCACAAAGTAGCTTCTTTGTGGTTCCTAAGCTATCAGCCAGCCACACTGTTTAGAGTGCCAGCCAGAGCAGCAGCAGAACTGGATCATGAATCTACGGACCACAGGTGAGCATCTCTTACAAAATTGATGGCATGTTCTTCTCACATGATGTATGCACATTGCATCTATTTTTTTCTACATAGAAATGATGTGGGAAAATAACACATCTGAAATAGCCCCAAGGCAATGGTTTGCAACCATTTTATCCAGGTGATTAGAACATGGAGTTTTGTTTGCTTTTTGGTCTGTATTGTTAAGTCACTAGCTCTGCAAACGTTTACGTTGAACACCCACTGAGGAACTGCCTATTAAACTGGAGCGGATAACTGTGGTGTTCCACTTGTTGCAATGCAACTTCTCCCACCCCTCATTGGACCACACATTTCACATACCTGTCTTAGGATTTTCAAAGTCATCCTATAGGCCTTGATCCATGACTTTGGAATCACTGTTTTGACTTCTATCATGGCTATGACAATCATAAACTTTTCAGAGAAGTAAAAGAGCAACTGTCCGGGAGCAAAGAAACATTCTTTCTTTTCTCTCCACTTCCCCAGAGTAGAATCTGTTAGCCTGCCAGATGTTTTGGTTTTCCAGACCAATCTCCCAGAAGCCTCAACAGCATGGCCTGTGGTAAGGGATTGTGGGAGTTAAAAACATCTGGAAGAAGCACATATTCTTGACACCTTGTTAGGAAACGAAGACCTAATTTTGGGGAATTTATAATTAGCTCAAATGAGAGGGACGCACCCAACTTCACTTCTAAGATCTTATCCAATTGTCTATGGGAGATATAAGAGTTTTTGGCTAGGAAAGACATTGAGACTGACCAAGCTCCAATTATAGTCTAAAATATTTATTTAGCAACAATAAGCAAACATCCAAATGCAGTGCGCACACACACACACACGAAGAATAAGCGGGGGAAGAGCGAGAGCGAGGAAGGCAAAGAGAGGAAGACCAGGACAGAGGATATACTTACACCCAAGCGACTCCTCTGGGCTTTGGCGGCGAATGAAGATGAGCTCCATGGAAGGGGCACGACCGGCAAGGGGGGGTCGCGGGAACTATCTCAGGGCACAGACCGACAGAGTTTCAGCATGCACTTCCAAGGTAGCACGAGGTCTGCTAAAATCCAGGGGTTCTTATAGGGAAATTCTGTCTTCTAGCCATGGGCCGGACAATAGCTAGACAAAGGTGTGATGGGCTTTTCATTGTTTACTTAAGTCTGGGAATAGTCTAAACCAGGGGCCAGCAACCTACGGCCCCCGGGCCAGTTCCGGCCCAGGTCACCGGACTTACCGACCCAGGCAGACCCCTGCCGCCACCGCCCCCCCGATGCATTTTTGCCTCTGTCCAGCCGCGCGGACCGCGGCTGCCATTTTTATTTTCAAAGTGGCGGCCGTGACGCATTTGTGCATGCGCAGTACTCCTGCGCATGCGCAAACGTGTCATGGCAGCGGCGGCAGTGCACTGGGGGGTCACGCGCAACGGGGGTGTGCATGCATGCACGCGCATGCACGCGCATGACACCATCCCCCGCCCCGGCCCAGTGGAAAGGAGGACTTCGGGGGACGGCCCAGAGCTTAAAAAGGTTGCCTACCCCTGGTCTAAACAATGCATGTGGTATCAAAGCAATCAAGGAAAGGAAGCTAGAGAAAGGAGGTGCCATCAAATCTAATCACTGTCTCATCAAGTGTGAGACTGAGACAAACAAACACTATTAGGTATCTTTTCCGACATAATGGGATATTCCCCAGGGCAACTCCCATAACCTGCCTGTTCCGGTGGTCTTTTGTAACTTTACTTGCTTACATGACTTCACATCTAGGGGATTATGGCTTCTATCTCCCAGGGGTCAGGCTGGGGTCATAGGGGACTCCGCATAGTCAAAATATATATATGAAAAATGGAGGACTTTTACTAACAACCTGCTGTATGGGCCCTTACCCTTATGGAACACAGACAACAGGAGCTGCGCTTTAAGACTAAGGATAAGAGCAACAGCCATGGCTAGCCCCAGTAGGAGTATAGACTTGAAATGTGCAACACCCCAATTCCTAGCAGGTTAAAAAACCAAATCAAAACAGCTTGACAATTGGTACCAATTCACCTGTTTCTTAGAGAACCAGTGTGGGGTACAAATATCTGCTCAGTGGGTGACCTTAGACATATCACACTAGGTCAGACATGTCACACTATTTCAGCCTCAGAGGAAGGAAATGGCAAACCTCCCCTGAATAAATCTTGCCAAGAATCTCCCTAGATAGGGTTTGATTCCCAGCCTGGCCATGAAACCCACTGGGTGACCTTGGGCAAGTCACATGCTCTCAGCCTCAGGGGAACCTTCTCTGAACAAATCTTGCCGAGAAAACCCCATGATAAGTTCACTTTAGGATGGCCATAAGTCAGAAACAACTTGAAGGCACACAACAGCAACAGGGATACCATAAGTCACAGTCAACTTGAAGGTACACAGTAAGTCTCTTTAATACAGTACAATCCGACACATGTCTATTGATAGATAAGTATCATGGACATATTGAATTAAATTAAATTGCAAGGGGAGGGGAAGGAGTTTAACTCATTGTTCCTCTCCAGCTGTGCTTCTAAAGAAATCCATTTGGTAGGTGGCCTTTCCCCTGGAAGGAAAGGGGAGCTGGAGCTAGGAGAGGTGATCTGCTCTCTGAACCCCCTAGACCCCGGTCATGGCCAAGCTGGTCAGCTGTTCCTGCAGCTCTCTTAGAACAAACTACGCTTCCCAGAATTCCATAGCATTGAACCATGTCAATTAAAGTGGTGCCAAACCAGATTATTTCTGCAGTGCGAATGAAGCCTATATGTGACATCTGGAATGCAGATGCATTTCAGGACAAATAGCTTTGTACAGGAACCACACAGTCATAAGACTAATGGGCAGAGACACACTGAGATCGGCCCAAGCACACACACACATTCCCCAAGTGTCAATCCTATGTGTCATGAATTGTTTTGAAAACATGGAAGCACAACTTGAGGGCCAAGTGTAGCTCACCATTGGTAGATCCAATGCAAGACTATTAGAAATGGTTTGGACTGGGGTTGTCTGGTTTGTTTCTTTCATTTACAATAAAACAAGAATGTATTGAAATCGTATAAGTGCATGATTTGTCTCCTAACATGAAGATGAACCTGTGGGAAATACCAGGCACCCACTTGGGCTTGTTGTTGCAGGAGGGATGGTTGTGGATCAACCTAAAAAAGCAATTACCAAACTTTGGTCTTCTAGGAGTTTTGGACCTCAGCTGCTAGAATCCCCAGCCAGCTTGGCCAGCAGTCGGGAATTTTGGGAGCTGAAGTCCAGAACATGTGGAGGACCAAAGATTGGGAACATACTGATCTAGAGTAAGGATAAGCAGGGTAAGCACAGGCAGGACCTAAAAGTGCACAACCTGCCAGAGCCAAGGTGTAAATCACCACAACAGCATCAATCTTATTCATTATTTTTTAAAAAATCACAAATAATTTCCATTTCTGTGGGTAAACCTCTCGCAAATCCTGAGTGGCAGCTGGCAGAATCTCTAGGCTCTTGGCACATCTGTGACTGCTAGGCATAGCAATATGCCCCACTGACTCTAATGGGGCACCACTAGAAGTCTTAAGACAGGCAGGGGAAATAGGGGTGGGCAACTGTGACATTCTGATGCTTTGGGACTGCAGCTCCCTTAAACCTTTTTTCTGAGCTATGCTGGGTAAGGCTGATGGGAGTTGCACTCCAACAACATTTGGAAGGCCACATGTTACCAGAGCTTTAGGGACTCTGTTGCCAGACAGTTAACACTGAATTAAAATGGTGAGGGTTTTTTTCAATCTTGTGAGTTTTGTTTTTATCTTGTGATAAAATGATGTTTTTATCTTGCGAAACATCTTTGATTCCTTTCTAGGAGAAAGGCGACATAAAAGTGAAATAAATGAATAAACAAATAATCCTTCATCCCATGCTTTGCAGGGTACCTTGGAAAGTGTAGTTCCAGGGAGAAGACTGGCAGAGAATTCTGAGTACCTTTCCAAACTACACAGCCCAGGATTCTTTGGAATGGGCTCATGATAATTAAAATGGTATAAAAATTGTACAATCGTGTCATATCAGTTACCAAAACAATAAGCAATAAGAAAGGCCAATATCTGCCCTAAGCATCTGGATGAGTGCTATTGTTGTAAAAAGCAACCCAAATATTGAGAACAGATGTTGCTTCCTAAGAAAAATTCAGTAGCGGAAATGTGTGAAAGCACGAGATGCAGAGAGGGTTCTTCTGATGATAAACTGATTCCCAGGCCCAAACCCTCTCTCATCCCCTTTGTTTTTACTCAGACCTAAGCCATATTGAAAACACTCAGGGGCAGCCATTTTGGCCATATAGCAAATCCAATAACATCAAATATCTAGCAAACAGTGATACCTATATTGGACCCACAAAAATGCACAATATACATGTTGTAAACTTTCGAAGCTCCACTGGCTTCTTCATCAGGGAAGGTGTTCAAAACCATATAGGAGAAAAAAGTTGAAGATGTTAGTCATAGGCCTCCATTTTGCTGTTTTTGTTCTTAGTTCAGAGGGTATGGAAGAGTATCTCTTGCAGGCTGGCACATCCTCCTTCTGGCCATGTGGGAACTGGGAAATTCTCAAAGTCCAGGAAATTTAACATCCATTTGCAACACAAAAAGATACTTCCTTTGTTAGGCAGAGGACACTGAAGAAATCTCAAGAATTCTTGCATCAGAAAAATTTTAGGTGATGTTGAGGTAAAACATATGTTGTATTGGTTCATATTGATCTCAGTTAGGGTTGTCATACATCCCGGAAAACTGTGACAGTCCTGGATTGGAGGGTCTAAAATATGTCCCAGCATGGTTGGGCATTTTAGACCCACAAATCCTGGATTCCTGCCATGTTCCATGCCACATTTTGTCAATCTCCAGTCGGACTAGAGATTGACAAAATGTGCCCTGGAATAAGGCAGGAATAGTTGGCTCCTTCCCTCATGTGAGGTGAGTCACATCTCCTCCTCAGCCTGAGGACCCCAGGCATTGGCCAAGATAGCAGCTGCTGTGCCACCAGGTGATGGGAAGTGTTGCCAGTGGTTGGAGCCAGCCCTGAGCACTGAGCTGCAAGTGGCTGGCCATGTGGCCCAGTGCTGTGACCCTTCCTCAGCCCTGGACTCAGCCCACTTTGGATGCATACTCCTGGGGATTAGGTATGGCCGCAGTGCCGTGCAGGGCCTTGGCCAAGGAGATTCAGCACAGCAAGGCCTCTCTCTGACATCAGCTCCACCTGGAGGACCACGCAGAGCCAGACCATCCTCCGACCTCTACGGGCCCTGTGTGTGAGGCACGACCACATGGGGCCTTGGCCAAGGAGATCCAGTGCATGCACCAAGGCCTCCCTCCGGCTCCACCTGGACTGCACACAGAGCCAGGTCACAAGGAGGAGGAGGCTACCACCTGCTTCCAGGTACGGCCAGGATCCCGCTTCTCCAGCAGGTAGAAGCCTCGTAGGGGAAGCTCAGGCAGGGAGGGAGGAAGAGGGCAGGCAGCAACACAGCTCCCCCCCAGGAGAGGACTGACAGCAGGGGTTTTGTGGTGTTGTCATTGTTTTGTGCCTTCAAGTCCTTTCCGACTTATGTCAACCCTATCATGAGTTTTCTTGGCAAGTTTCTTCAGAGGGGGGGTTGCCTTTACTTTCCCCCAAGAGGCTGAGAGAGTGTGACTTGCCCAAGGTCACCCATTAGGCTTCCATGGCCAAGCTGGAATTTGAAGCCTGGTCTCCCATTGCCCTAGTCCAATACTGATACCACTACACCATGCTGGGCCCTCCACTGTACTTAAAAGTGCAGTACTCAGTTGTTGTTATGCATGTGGTATACATTCAAGTTGTTTCCAACTTATGCAGATCCTAAAGCGAACCTATCCTGTGGTTTTATTGGCAAAATTTGTTCAAAGGAGGTTTGCCATGGCTTTCTGTTGAGCAGGCTGAGAGAGTGTGACTTGCCTAAGGTCACCCAATAGGCAGGGAATCGAACCCTGGTCTCCAGAGTCTTAATCCAACACTGTGAGGTAATATACATTTCCCAAGGCTTCAACCTTTTTAAAGGAAACAAAAATAATATGAAAGCCAAGCCTATTAAGAGTCTGGCTTTAAATTAGCAGAGTAGCAGAAGAGTGACTTTGCCTTATTATGATTCCCTAAGAACTGAGACTGACTCATAAACAACAAATATGTAGCTTGTCGTTCAAAGCAATGGTTTTAATCTATATTTACATTTAAAAAACTATATCCTAATCTAACTAGTAATGGTTTAGGTAAAGAGAAAAGATCACACCAACTTTAGAGAGTAGGAAGATGGGAACAGCTCAGTTGAGACTCTTGAGAGAAAATGTGTTAGTCTCAAGAGGGAGTGACCTAAGTCACACGGTTAGTTTGAATGAGAGAGAGGGAGAGAGGGGGTTGAAAGCAGGAATCCCTGTCTATCTAAGGAGGGAGGGGGGAATGCAAAGATCTTCCAACAATCCCCTTCTCATTCTTTTAGAACAATATCAAGGATTTTTATCCCTTCACGTAGTCTCTGGAACCAATCTCTTGGTAGAGGCTTGGTAAGGATGTCTGCAATCATCACTTCAGTGTTGCAGTACTCTAACTGGACAAGTCCATTTTGACACATCTCTTGCACTTTGTGGAAGGCAATGTCAATATTCTTCTTGAGTGGCTTTTCACTCTCAGAAATCTTGATCAGCTTTTATTATCTTGCATCAAAATGGTTGTTTTGGGCTCTATTATCCCAAAGTCCAGAAGTAAGTTGTGCAACCATTTGATTTCACCACATATTGCCTTTGCTAAATACAGTCAGTGCCAGTAGAAGAATCTGTAATTGTGGACTGCTTCTTATTTGTCCAACTTACAGTTCCTCCACCACAGAAGATTAGGTTTCCACTAGGTGATGTTCTATCTGCCAGATCTTCAGCCCAGTCTGCATCTGTGTAGGCAATCAGATGTGGTTGGTTACAGGCTGGCAGCATCGTCTGTTCCTTTTAATTTCTGGCAACTCTTTTCACTGCAATGAAATCTCTTTCAGTAGGAGAGTTGACCATTGTGCATAAGATACCAGCAGCATCTACAATGTCAGGTCTGGTGAAAATGGCTAGGTATAGGAGTTCTCCAACTGCAGTCCTATATTTGTCTCCATTTTTCAAAGGTTCAGATTTCTTAATATCATTTTAGAATCCTACTTCCATTAGAGTTGGCATAGCATTTACATCTTTCAAACCAAGACAGTCCAGATTATCTTCTGTTTTTGATTAAAGAAGAAACTTCCATCACTGTTTCATTGTATTTGCATTCCAAGATAGTGTGAGATGTCCCCCAAATTCTTGATATCAATCTCTTTCCTGAGATTTTGGATTATCTCTTCACTATCTGCTTTGTTTTCACTGCACAGGATCAGATCATCCACATATCTTGTGATGTAAGTCCATCTATTATTTTTTGAATCTCTTGTACACACATTTGTCAACAGTGCCTGGAGTGAACCCTTCTTTGATAAGAAGCTGGTTCAGTTTCTCACTCCATGCTCTAGTGGCCTGTTTTAAACCATAAATGCTCTTTTGCAATGTGCATACAAGATGGGTTTTTTCCTGGAACTTCAATCCCGGAGGCTGTTCCATAAAGAGTTGTTCCGATAGATCACCATAAAGAAAAGCTGTCTTGACATCCAGATGCTGAACATCCATTTTCTTGTAGGCTGTGACAGTTAGGAGACTTCTGATGGTTGTGTGTATGACTACCCAGCAAATGTTTCATTGTAGTCCTCACCATACTTTTGAGTGTAACCTTTAACCACAAGTCTTGCTTTGTATATCTGAATCTCCCCTTCTGCATCTTGCTTTGTGGTAAAGACCCATCTACAGCCAATTGTTCTTTTTCCTTCTGGCAAATCTGGTAAAGTCCATGTTTTTATATAAATATTGCATCTCCTCACTAGCAGCTTGCATCCACTTCTCAGAATCTGTCTTTGGCAGTTCCCTGATCTTTTTCAAATCAAAGGGTTTTGGAATTCTTTCCTCTATGGCTTGATAAAAGAATCTGTTAGGTGGCATACCTTTACTGGAGCGTTCTGACTGTCTCATCTGGACTTGGATGCCTGGCTCTGCTTCTTGTGCGCCATCTTGTTCCTCATCATTAGACTGGTCCACTGCAGGTGTAGCCCCTTCTGGATGCAAGACCTCTGGAGGATGAAAGGACTCCATGTCTTCTGGTTGCTGGTGGGAGTCTTCTTCTACTACAAATAAATCTGGATAGACGTCTTGGTTTGGATTAGATTTGGGCTGTGGTCTTTCATCAACATAAACAGCATAATAACATAAACTTTTTTATTTTATTATGTGTCCATCTGGATTTAGAATTCTGTAACCATTCCTAGCATAAACAACAAAAATTCCCTCTTCACTTCTGCAGTCAAGTTTGCCTCTTTTCTGTCTGGGAATATAAATGCTTTGCTTCCAAAAACCTTTAGATTGTTTAATTTAGGCTTAACTCCATACCATAACTGGAATGGGGTTACATCTTTGGATTTAGTTAGCAGTCGGCAGTCGGTATGTAGCAGTCATGATTGCTTCAGATCAATAGCGTTTAGGCAAAACAAAAGCATGGTGACTGCCATCTCCTTGAGAGTTCTGTTCATTCTCTCTGCCACACCATTCTGTTCCAGAGAATAAACCTGTGTGGTCTGATGCTCAATGCCATGTTCCTTTAAAAATTCATCAAATTCAGCAGTGACAAATTTGATGCCATTGTCTGTGTGCAGGCTCTTTGGTTTGTGGCCAAAATTTGTTAGAGACTTGATTAAAGTATTCTTTGAATTTTTGAAATGCTTAACTCTTCTCTCTGAGAAAGTAAGAGTATGTGTACCTGAAATCATCAATATTAGTCATAAAGTAAGAGTTGCCACCTGCTGACATTTGATTCATTGGTCCAGAAAGATCAGCATGTAAAAGATCAAATGGCTTGTTGAATTGTCTCTCAGTAACTGGATGGTGTGGAGCTCTTGTGGCCTTTGCTTTCAAGCATTCTACACATGTTTCATTACTGGAGCATGATTTGAATTTAAAGTCTCTTGCAAGCTCTTGATTGGCCAGTCTTTTAATATTTTCCACACTTCAATGAGAAATTTGTGATGCCATAAAGCTGAACAGTCTTTGTGATTGCATTGGGTCACACTCTTTGTAGATGAATGCTGTTCTAAAAATCAAATTTTTGCCATGAAAACCAAAGCAGGTTTGCTTTCTGAAACTGACATGGGGGGATGCAGATGGGTGGCCCTGGGCTGCCCCGGGAAGCAGAGGATCGGGGCCACTGCTAGCACACACAGCAGCCCCGATTGTCCCGTTTGCCGCCTCTTAAAAGAGCGACAAAATGCCGCTCCTATTAGAGGTGGCAAAAGACCACCCCATGAGCCGCCGCACAGCTCTTCTCTGGCCCTTCTGCCGTAGTGCGTGAGGATGCTACGTGCGGAGGACGTCCTGACACCACGCGCCGTGCGTAAGGGCACGTGACATCAGGACTTCTTTAGGGAGGGGTTGGGGTGGCCAGCGTGCGGCCTCCCCTCCCCTTCCCTGCCTCCGACTCACCGCAAAGGGCTTATGTGGAGAGGCCCACAGTTGCCTCTTGATGTTGTGGTTCACACATTGTAAAAGGAGGCTTGCAAATCTGGTATGTAGTAAGCATCAGGGATTTGTAAAGTTCCTATTCTGTCAGGACCAAGTTTTGTTTGCAAAATAACAGTCCCTTTTCCCTGTGCAAAAACTTCTTGACCATTAGCAAGATAGACAGGAAAAGTTACATGTGCTTCAAAATCAGTAAACCATTCTTTGCAGTTGAAATAATGTGCACTGGCTCCAGAATCAATGAAAACTTGGTTTTTATATTTATCTGCAACAATTTGAAAGAATTGTTCATGAATCAAAGCAATATGAAAATTACTGGAAGATTTCTGTTTAGGTTAAAGGCTGCTTTCTTAAAGTTGCTTTTGCTTTCAATATTTAGCTCCTGATTTTTCAGCTTTTGCAGCTCAGCTCTTGGCTTTGACTTGTCAACATTGTTTCTATTTGACCTGGGAGAAAAAGAGGCCTTTTGCAAATCCTCTGCAGCAAATTGAACTAATTCTATGTCTGTTGTTTTTGTATTATAGTTGTTTGCCATCAAATTCTGCCTATTTTGAAATTCAACAACTTGAGCAATAGCATCTTGCAAAGAAACATCTCCTTTAACTTGCAAGGCATTAATTATTGGTGAGTATTGTTTTGGAAGACTAGCAAAAACAGTCCTAAATTTTGCATGTTCTGGAAAGGATTCTCCAGGTTCAGTAACTCCAGACGAAGTTGTCATAAAGCCAATAATATGCTGATTTAAAAATTGAGGATGATGCAACTTTGTGTTAACAAGTTTGACCATGAGAGCTGTTTGATTAGAAGTACTTGAAGAATCAAACACTTTCTGTAGTTTGTCCTATATCTGTTTTGTATCAGTTAAATTTTGGATATAGTATGTAATGCTGGGATCTATGGACAAGCAAATATAAGCATCTGCCTTCTCTACATTTTCATCAACCTGTTGCTGCATTCCTGCTTCTGTGGGTCTCTGCTCATTCACTGATTTAAACAATCCCATGGTAGTCAAGTGCATTTGCATTTTCCATGATCACGTTTTATAATTTGTTCCAGTTAATATTTCAGTGATCACTGTAGGATTAAGATTAGCAGAAGCCATTCTCTTTTATTAGAGTAGTAAAATCTTTCTTGCAGTCAATATCTTCAGCAGAAGCAGTTTAGAGCAAAATAGACTGGAACCCCATAACCCGAAAATGTGGGGTAATTTAGATTTCCCAAAGCTTCAGCCTTTTTCTGGCTTTAAATTAGCAAAGTAGCAGAAGAGTGACTTTGCCTTATTATGCTTCCCTAAGAACTGAGAAAACAACAAACACGTAGCTTGTAGTTCAAAACAATGGCTTTAATCTATATTTACATTTTAAAAAAACTATATCCTAATCCTAGTGATGGTAAAGAGAAAGACCTCACCATCTTTAGAGAGCAGGAAGATGGGACCAGCTCTCAATCTTGAGAGAAAATGTGTTAGTCCCCAGAGGGGAAGCAAATGTAACTTTTCCTGTCTATCTTGCTAATGATCAAGAAGTTTTTGCACAGGGAAAAGGGACTGTTATTTTACAAACAAAGTCACATGGTTAGTTTGAATTTGAATGGGGGGAAGCAGTTTGCAAATAGGAATCCCTGTTTATCTAAAGTGGGAGGAGAATCCAAAGATCTTCCAACAAACACACAGACCACACAAAACTACATCCCAACCTTCTGTCCAGGAGGAATTCCAAAATGCCCTCCATTTTGAGCATGACTGAGATGCACGAATTTATAGTAATATGTTTTATTTTATTAATGTTTTTGGCTTTTAACAGGTTATGTTCTCCATTTTTCTTGAATGTCCTACATTTTGTCTTACATTTTTCCTACATTTTGTCAAAGTTTTGTGGAAGAGAATTATGGCAACCCTAATCTCAGTGAAATTTACTTCCAAGAAAATCTGTTTAGCACTGAAGCCTTCTTGGGAAGGAACTCCAAGGGGAATAATTCTCAAATAAAAGTACTAATTTAAATTCTATGGATTAAATTCTATTCCATCTAGACCAGTTGGATGATTATCTGGGCAGTAAGCTCCCTCATCGCACAATTTTTGGTGGATGTAAGAAGGTCTGATCCTACCCCAAAACTGAATTGATTTAAATTTAATTTAATATATTTAGAACCACCTCTGAATGGACTTGTTAGTTTGGGCCGATAATAATAAATGAATCCCATAGATTTCCTTCAGTCTCCTTTGGTTTACCAACTTCTAGTTTGAGAAGAAAGGTCCCTATGCAGTCTTTTACTTACTTACCTGGGAGTAAACTGCTGGGAACTCAAAATGGAGCTTCCTTGTGAATAGAAATATGTCTTCCAAGGTTGACTATTTGCAAATTTCCATGCCAGTGGAAGAGAGGATCCACTCTAAAGATATAGCCAAGGTGCTGGCACTGTTTGGAGGATAAAATTCACTGCCTTAGATGTCTCCTTTCATGTTCAGCCTAAAACCCAGAGTAGATTCACCATCTCATTGACATGGAAGCCAAGTTGGAGACCAATCCACATCTCTGTGAAGGAAATCTATTAAGAATGAAGCATATTTAGCCTACGATTCTGTCCAGCCTAATCTATAAATTTGGGGGGGTTGAGCTTAATCTAAGAGAGGCTTGCTTCCCAAATTCTTTTTTCCTTCAAAGATCCAAACTAGTTGGAAGTGTGATGCCCAAATTTTGCTTCCAACCTATTGCCAAGAAGTGTGCTTTTAAAACCAATCCAAAAAGCTAGAAGAGACTCTTGACACAAGTAGATGAGGCTGAAGATGAAAGAAAGTACTGCCAAGGTAAATGTGTGAAGGTTTCCGTGGTCAGGATAGACACACATTCCCTGACTTGGCCCATACACATGCCTAGGCCCCTGGCACACTACATAACTATCCCGTTATCATTCCATTTCAACTGCCATGGCAACATCCTGTGAAATCCTGGGTTTTCCGTTCAGGGAGGTACATTTAAAGTTCCCCAGCGGGACAGCTTCACACCAAACTGCAAATTTCAGGACTCCTTGATGGAGCCATGGCAACCGAAGCAGAATCACAATGCTGTAATTGTGTAGAGTTAGAGGGAGTGATCTTTGTAAAATGTGGAGAACTTCCATAAATATAGGACCAGAAGGCCTCCAGGACTGTGTTGTCTGGGGGCAGCTTGGTATGCTTACATGGGACCCTATCAGACTGTGCTTCCAATTATCATCATCATCATCATCTAAAAAATGCATTGGTTCCTTTTATCATCAGTGATGGGGATGTAAAAAGACAAAAAATGGCCAAAAAAAAAATAGGAAAATTGATAGATAGGATTTTAGAGTCTGAAAGTGAACTTAGACCAGAACTGTTTCTTTTTAATACTGTAGATACTGGTAAGAAGATAAAGAGCATAGTATACTATTTTGCTATATGATTACTGCAGCAAGGATACTGTATGCTAAATACTGGAGACAGAAGTATATCCCAAGTATTGAGGAGTTGATAGGAAAATTGTGGGCTCTGGCCTCATCCAGTAAGTTAACCAACCTATTAAAAGGTCATTCAACACAAAGATATTTGCTAACATGTCGACCTTTTGTGAATTGCGTTCAAAAAAGAACTGGAGAAAATGTGGGTACAGGTTTTGATGGTGAGATAGGAAGGCTTTTTTAAACAGGACGTTATTGTTAACTAGGTTGTAGGGAAATGTAGAAATGTTGGTTTGCTAAAGATGGATTAGTTAGAGAGGCATAACTGAGGGTTGTGGTTGAAGATCATGATTCTTGTGGGACGGAAAAACTGTGGGGTTAAGGGAAGTGGTTTTATGTATGCATGGGGGGGTTGTATTCGTGTCTATCTTGTTTTAGTATGCAAATATGTTTGTTTTGGATTGTAAATTGATTTGTTAACAAAGATGATGATGATGATGATGATGATGATGATGATGATGATGATGATGATTGAGGGTTGCGAATCTCCTGCTTCCTGGCTGGAGAGAAAGGACGCCTTCTCTCCACCTGAGACCCAATGTAATAAGCAGTGTTGCTTTTCCTGCTTTGGTCCATAAGGAAGGAGAGCCTTCCTTCTGAAGGCAGACCCTCTCCACCCCATACACACACACACACACACACAAGAGGATGGGATCCATGCTAAGGAATCCAAAGTGATCAAGCCAGAAGAGCCAAGTCCCTAGGAGGCGGTGTGGCCTTTCCGTCTGAGTAAATTCAGTATTTTACGCAGCAGGGTCCTTTGGGAGGTTTAGTGGCAACCCCAACAACAACAACGACCCTAAGGTGAACCCTGTCCTGGGGTTTTCCTGTCAAGTTTCTTCAGATGAGGTTTGCCATTGCCATCCTCTGAGGCTGAGAGAGTGTGACTTGCCCAAGGTCACCCAGGGGGTTTCCATGGCTGAGCCGGGATTCGAACCCTGGTCTCCCAGTCTCCTAGTCCAACGCTCAAATCACTACTCTGTAGCCACGTATTTTTAAAAAAGCAATAAAGGGCTCTTCTTCTATGTGGCTGGTGAAATGTAAGGAGAATGGCACTTTCATATGAGGCCGAAGTTAGTTCCTTATTCCCATTTCCAGCTCCTTCTTTGAGACCCTGTTCCCATATTTCTTTCTTTCTCCTTTGTAGGTAAGGATCCTTGGGATCGCTACTATCAATAGAGTTAGCGGTTACCCCCTGCAAAAATAAAATAAAATAAAAATAATCTGTTTAACATCATTAAAAGAAAGTCATTTAAAATGATTTTCTCTGTCAAGCTTCACTCTGTACAATTGTAGCGATATGATTCCACCTGAAAAGCCATGGCTCCTTCCTATGGAATCTTGGGATGTGAAGTTGGGGGGGGGGGGGGCAGTTAGAGTTCTCAAAGAGAGAGGTCTAGTGCTTCGTCAAATGGCAATCCCCCAAGCTCCCATGGGATGGATCCGCAGCACTTAGAGTGCAATTATAGCGCTATAGTTGTGTAGTGTGAAAGCGCTCATAGAAGGTCGTGATAACATTCCAGTCGCCGAAGGGGCCCCCTCAGGAAAGTCTGCTATTTCACCTTATATTTTGATTTGGTGTGAGTTATGGTGGTCCACTGAGAGGCAGCGTGGTCTAGTGGTTTGAATGTTGGACTACTAGGACTCTGAAGACCAGGGTTCAAATCCCGGCTCGTCTATGGAAACCCACTGGGTGACCTTGGGCACACCCTCTCAGCCTCAAAGAATGGCAATGGCAAACCCTTTCCTGAAGAAATTTGCCAAGAGATCCCCATGAAAGATTCGCCTTAGGGTCTCCATAAGTCGGGAAAGACTTGAAGACACACAACAATGGTGTTCCCCAGCTCACTTTATCAGATGTAAGAAAGCTTATGCCCACCAGAAGAACACACACACACACACACATAAAAAGATCCGGCTGTGGCCCCAAACTCCGTGAGTTTTGCTGTGACAAAGGGCCTTTACAGACTGCCAGAAATAATGCAGCTTGAGGCCACTTTAACTGCCCTGGCTCAGTGCTAGGGAATCATGGGAACTGTATTTTATTGTGGCACCAGAGCTCTCTGACAGAGAAGGCTCAATGTCCCAGAAAAAAATACAATTCCCATGATTCCCTGGCACTGAGCCAGGACAGTTAAAGTGGCCTCAATCTGCATTATTTCTGGCAGTCTGTAAATCCCAAAAGAGGACCACCTGAAATATTCAGAGGGGCTTCCATGTCGGCGCGAGGGTTAATCCGCTGGATTTTAGTCCCAATTTTAAAGATGCTGAATCTACTTGGGAATCAAGACTAAATAATAATAATACTAATAATAATAATAATAATAATAATAGTAATAATAAATTTTATTTCTATTCCACCTTTTTGCAATGGTAATCAAGTCGGATTACAACAGGGGTATATATGCTGACAGGGAAGCAACCAGACCCCAGGACTTTTTAACTTGGTGTTGTATGCCTTCCAGTCGTTTCCGACCCTAAGGAGACCCTATCTTGGGGTTTTCTTGGCAAGATTTGTTCAGAGGGAGGGGTTGCCATTGCCTTCCTCAGAGGCTGAGAGAGTATGACTTGCCCAAGGCCACTCAAGAGAGAATTAGATCTCAGGTCTCCAGGGTCCTAGTCCAACGCTGCTCAAACCACTAGACCTCGCGGGCTCGGTTTTTAACTATGGGCCTTTGCAGACTGCCAGAAATAGTGCAAATTGAGTCCACTTTAACTGCCCTGACTCAGTGCTAGGGAATCATGGGAACTGTAGTTTATTGTGGCACCAGAGTTCTCTGACAGAGAAGGCTCAATGCCCCAGAAAAAACACAGTTCCCATGATTCCCTAGCACTGAGCCAGAGCAGTTAAAGTGGCCTCAATTTGCACTATTTCTGGCAGTCTGCAAAGGCTATCCGTATGGAGATCCCAGTCAGCCACATTGGATACTGTGGGACTTTAGAAGTCGTTTCCAACCTCTGGCCATCCTAATCGCCCCTGTCACCAGATTTTCTTAGCAAGATTGGTTCAGAAGGGGGTTGCCATTGGTCTCCTCTGAGGCTGAGAGAGTGTGAATTGTATCTACCTGTTGTATTTACTTGTAAATACCATCCTGTTCCAAATCCTCATACTAGGCCGCCAGATCAAGGCACATATCTCACTCTCGGATCAAACGCTTTATCCAGATAACCCAAAGGACCCCCCCTTTTAGCCCCAAGTTGTTCTTCTTTTGTCCTTGTTTCGTTCTTTGGACAAAATTTAGGGGCTTTGAAATTCTGAGCCAGAGAAGGCAACTTCCTGTGGGCACGATCCGCCCCTGTGACGATTCCCTTTCACAGGAAACAAGAAGGGAAGAGGGCTTGGATCCCTAAGGATCGGGTCCGCTTTTTGGACTGGAAGCTCTGCTCACCAGAATCCTGTCATCCCAAGGCCTGAAAGGAAGTGGATTCCAGATCACTTCTACTCAAAATGAAGCTAGGGGTTGCCATTGGCTGCTTCTGCCTGCCCCTCAACGAGTTTCCAGGAAAGAAAGAAACGATTGAAGTCAATGGGGACAGGCATGGTGCCGATCCCAGGGAGCAATGTGGGTGGGGGTCCCTGCCAGCCCTTCCTCCATCAGATCAGATAGCTTAAGAAGCTCTGCTTTGGACCACTGAGACTCTAAGTGTCACAGGGGTAGGCAACCTTTCCCCTTTAAGGGCTGAGGGACTTCAGCTCCCAGAAGCCTCAGCCATGTTGGCCAACAGTCCCATGTTGGCCAATAGCTCCTGGGATTCTGGGAGCTGAAGTCCCTCGGCCCTTAAAGGGGAAAGGTTGCCTACCTCTGCGTGGTCCTTGGGTTGGTGCCAGTCTCCAAGGCATTGGTTGCCCATCCTTGGTGAGATGACAGCCAACATGATGTAGTGGTTCAGCATTGGACTACGACTCTGAAAACCAGATTTCCTTCAACTATGGAGATCCACGGGGTGACCTTGGGTGAGTCACACTCTCTCAGCCCCAGAAAACCCCTGATGGGGACGCCTTAGGGCCGCCATAAACTAGAAAAGACTTAGAGGCACACAACAACAACCTTGGTGAGTTTCCAGGAAAGAAGGGGCCTCTGCAGACTGCCAGAAATAGTGCAAATTGAGTCCACTTTTAGGGTTAGGGTTAGTGCTAGGGAATCATGGGAATTGTTGTTGTTTTTCTGAGACATTGAGCCTTCTCTGTCAGAGAGCTCTGGTGCCACAATAAAATACAGTTCCCATGATTTCCTAGTACTAACCCTAACCCTTAAAGTGGACTCAATTTGCACTATTTCTGGCAGTCTGCAAAGGCCCAAAGGGCCAAAACATACTGCAGAAATAATCCACTTTGAGGCGCCTTAACTGCCCTGGCTCAGTGTTAGGGAATTCTGGGAATTGTAGTTTGTTGTGGCACCAGAGCTCTCTGGCAGAGAAGGCTAAATGTCTCACAATACTACAGTTCCCAGAATTCCCTAGCATAGAGCCAGAGCAGTTAAAGTGCTCTCAAACTGGATTATTTCTGCAGTGTGTTTTGGCCCAAAGAAACAGTTGTCGTCAATGGGGGGCAAATATGGGAAAAATTGCCTCCCACATCAGACAGCTGAAGAAGCATTGCTCTCTAGACCAGGTTACGCTATCACTGATCCTGCATTTATTTTCACATTTCAAGTTTGAGGGGAGACCATCCTGGGAGTGTGAGACTGTGCTTGAACGTGGAGGAAGAAAAGGGATTCAAAGCCACAAAGTTCTTTGGACTAATCATAGGAGCAGAAATAGTAGTAACAATACAAGATGTTTGGGGGGTATGGGGGCATTTAGCCGCCTCTCTTGATGATTTTGCTCTGTTTCTAATTTTCAAGCAGATAATAAAGAATTGGGAATAAAAGGCCCGCTGCAGCCACTATTGAACATATGAGAGGATGTCGTTGCTGTGTGGCTTCAACTGGTTTCTGACTTATGGCGACCCTAAGGAGGACCTATCTCGGGGTTTTCTTGGCAAGATTTGTTCAGAGGAGGTTTGCCTTGGCCTCCTTCTGAGGCTGAGAGAGTGCCACTAGCCCAAGAGGAAGGAACTGTCAAAACCACCTCTGACTGAGTATTCCCTGCCTAAGAAAAACCCTATGGCATTTTATAGGGTCGCCATAAGTCAACAGGCGACTTGACACCACATGCACACACATAAGAGCAAGGGTAGGCAACCTTTCCCCTTTAAGGGCCGAGGGACTTCATCTCCCAGAAGCCTCAGCCATGTTGGCCAATAGTCCCATGTTGGCCAATAGCTCCTGGAATTCTGGGAGTTGAAGTCCCTCGGCCCTTAAAGGGGAAAGGTTGCCTACCCCTGCATAAGAGAATCATCTTTGCCTGAAATCGTGCACATTTAAAGTGCAATCCTAAAGTGCAATGTCGTTGTTGTTTTCGTTGTTGTTGTTGTAAGCCTTCAAGACTTATGGAGACCCTATCAGGGGGATTTGGGGGCTGAGAGTGTGTGACTCTCCCAAAGTCGGTTTCCAATGCTCGCCCCGTCGGTTTCCGATGCTGAAACCACTATACCATACTGGCTCTCAAATGTAAATGTCTACTCAAATGTAAATCCCCTTGAGTTCAATAGGGATCTCTTCCAAGTCAATTATGCATGGAATTATATATAGTTAAATCCTTATTTATTTGTTTGTTTATTTACTTATTTTTTATATATGCCGCCTTTCTCCCAGGTCGGGATCCAAGGCGGCTTCCATAACAACAAATTTAAAATGTTTACAGGAAAAAAGATCACTTATTTGATTCTGTGTAATCTCGTAGCGGATCGACCTTGTGTACAAAATAAATTGGAAAATCAGAGGTAAATTCTGTTGGTTTCCACTGCTGTTGTTGTTTTTTAATCGCTACAAGTAAGTCCCATGCGACTGAGTGAAATTCAATGAGAAATAACGACGTGCAAATCGATTTGAAGCAAATGCTTATATCTAAAAGGGTTTATTTTAATGTGTTGGACAAAAACCCAAAGTGCACTTTCAGCAATTAAAACCCATCCGAAGTGAATTCGACAAACAGTAGTTTGTCAGGAACTTTATTTTTTTATTAAAAAAAAAAATTATCATGACAAACAGAAACGAAGACCAAAATACTGTGTTCGTTGTACATAATTCGTTATAAAACAAACATACACCACGTAAGTCACCTACCAAATCCCAAAAATGATCTTCTTGAAAATGATATAATACTAGAGCGTGCTTTTATGGATTCATGCTTTTCGGTATTTATTTTACAAACGTTACTCAAATAGTATCCGGTCATAAATAAGTTCCAAATAGGGTGTCTGTCATCCCTTCGGGATCCTAAACCCTGGTGTGCAATTGAGGATGGGTTTACTCGGATGTAAGTCCCAAGGATTTCTGTTAGATTTAACTAAAGTCGCAAGAGACAGTGTAAAATCCCTTTGCCTTTCCTAAAACAGACCTCTCCCCTAAAGTCTTGTATTTTCCTAGGGAGATAATCCAGTAGGATTTCCTTCTAAACAATCAGATTAAGTAAAGAGGGTTGAGATTGGGGGAGAATTGTAATTTGTGCTTATTTTAATGTTAAAATCAGAGCGAGAACTCGACTAGAAATATTCCACTGAGGTCCAAAACACACTACAGAAATAATCCAGTTTGAGACCGCTTTAACTGCCCTGGCTCAATGCTAAGGAATTCTGTTTTGTGGGACACTTAATAGCCTTCTCCGTCACAGAGCTCTGGCGCCACAATAAACTACAGTTCCCAGGATTCCCTAGCACAGAGCCAGGGCAGTTAAAGCGGTCTCAAACTGGATTATTTCTGCAGTGTGTTTTGGACCTGAGATAGAGACGTGTATGGCATGGCTGTAAAACAGGAATTAAACGCTTCAAGCCCTGTCCTTGGAGCCGCCCTATTTTAAAATAGTGTTGTTGTTGTTGTTGTTGTTGTGTGCCTTCAAGTCGTTTCCGACTTATAGCGACCCTAAGGCGATCCTATCACGGGGGTTTCTTGGCAAGATTTGTTCACAGGGGGTTTGCTTTTGCCTTCTTCTGAGGCTGAGAGAGTGTGACTTGCCCAAGGTTGCCCATGGCCGAGGGGGGATTCGAACCCTGGTTCAAATTTTATTTAAAATATTTTAAATTGTATTTAAAATGCGTATTTTAAAAAAAAATGCTTTCCCTTCTCCTGTCTCCTCAAAAAGGCACTTCGCATAACAAGACAGTGGGAAAAACGGATGGGAGGCTCAAGGGTCGTGGATGCCTCTGGGATGTTTAGTAGGAAAGGGAGGCGAAAGCGGATTTATACCCCATGAGCTGCACATCTCAGCCCTCCAAAAGCCACACATTGGCCTGGAAAGAAGGGCAGACGTTTCATCCCGTCCTCGACTTTACAACACTGGTGGGAATCAGTCCAAATGTTGGACTGCCATTCCTATGATGAGGAATGATCTGCTGAGTGGGGCTGATGGGAGCTGCAGTCCTACATCCTCGGGGGAGGGAGAGGAGCTGTGATTTTCACTCTTAGTAGTTTAGGAAAAAAAGATGAGGAAGGTGTGATCCTCCAGATGTAGTTGGACTGCCACTCTCATGATCCTTTGCCATTGCCTCTGCTGGCTGGGGCTGATAGGAGTTGCAGTCCAACACCCGCGGGAGAGTAGACGAGCTATGATTTCCACTCCTGACTTAGAACAAAGATGAGAGGATCCTCCAGATGCTCTTGGACTGCCACTCCTATGAACCCTTACCAATGGCTAAGATGGCTGGGGCTGCTTGGAGTTGCAGTCCGACAGGCTATGATTTTCTCACAGTTGGGGAATTTGTGACCCTCCAAATATTGTTGGATTGCAACACGGATGATTGCCCAGCACTGGCTATGCTGGCTGGGGCCCATGGGACTTGTGGTACTGCAATATGGCGGCCATATATTCCTTATCTCTGATTTAGCACTGATTTACCACTAATTTCAGACCACGTTAGTGCCTAGCCAAACTCCCATCTTAATCATGAACCTGCCCGATCCTTTTGATCCAGAGCAAGGAAACATCTGGTGCTCCAGATGTGAGTAAATCTCAACAAAACAAAACAAAACACCACAGTCCCTCATTTACTGTTTAGGAGGATTGCAGTCCAACAACATCTGAATGTCAGGCTGTTCCCCATCCCTGATTTAAACGCAAAGGGACCGTATTTAGGAATAAAATTCACCTAGAGGTGCTCCAAACAACCCTGCAACAAATGCATCTACAGTTTGCATCTATAATACAGTTTGACAGCCACTTTAATGGCCCTGGCTCCATCCTACAGAATCCTGGGATTTGTAGTTTGGTGAGGCACCAGCACTCCTGGGAAGAGAAGGCTCAAGTCTTTGCAAAACTGCAAATCCCAAGATTTCATAGGATGGAGCTACAGCACTGAAAGTGGTGTCAAACTGCATTATTTCTACAGTGTAGATGAACCCTCAGCAAGAGCTAAGGTGGTGAATCTGGTCTCCAGCGTTTGCAGCCTATTTGATTATTTTATTTATGTCCTCCTTTTCTCCCATATGTGGCCCAAAGTGGCTAAACCTAAACCAGCTGAGCTCGAAGAAAGTCCCACTGAAATCATCAAGGGATTACAATACTTCTGAAGTCCAAAACACATTGCAGAAATAATCCAGTTTGAGACCGCTTTAACTGCCCTGGCTCAATGCTATTATGAGAACTGTAATTTTGGGAGACATTTAGCCTTCTTTGTCAGAGAGCTCTGACGCCCCAATAAACCACAATGCCCAGGATTCCCTAACACCGAGCCAGGGCAGTTAAAGCGGTCACAAACTGGATTATTTCTGCAGTGTATTTTGGACCTGAGCAGCTATTCCAAGATGGCACCGAATTTGGGATGTGGGGAGTTCAGGATCATGGTTATGAATAACTTTGAAAGAGAAAAAATCGTCTATAATCCTTTAATGCAGGCTTTCCCCGGTCTGTCGCTCCTCACACGTGGTGGACTACAAGTCCCAAAATCTCCAGCCAGGAGACGCAAGATCATGGGAGTTGTAGTCAATATACCAGGAGGAGCCAAGCTTGGGGAAGCCTGCCCTGACAGTTTGTCTCCTAATATGCATCAGCTTTGGCTTTTCTGGAGTGAGCCAAAAAGGGGCCAGTTTTATGCATCGGTATTTGGAGGGGGAAATCCTACTGGGTTCACTCCTAAACCCCAATTTATTCTGTCCTCCACACCGCACAAATAGAGCGCTTTGGCATCACTTTAACTGCCGTGGCTGCAGTTTATGAAATCTTGGGATTTATAGTTTGTGGAGAGAACAGAGCTCTCTGGGGGAGAATTCTAAGTAACTCCGGAAAGTGTGAATCCCAGGACTAAACCGGATTATTACCATGGTACGAAGAGTGGGAGGCGAGTCCCCCTGAAAACAGAGAGAGAGGTTTACTTTCCAGCAAACATAGAGGGGGGCGTACTGTTAATCCCAAATAGGTGTAGAATTCCGTGTTAGTCTGGAAAACCAGTCTGCAAAGGGATCTTGTAGCACCTTTGGGACAATGTATGAAAACGTTGGCAGCATGAGTTTTGGTCATTCTACTTTCTCAGATGCATTTGGAAAGAAGTAGGTTCAGGTCTAGCAAAGCTCACGCTTCCAACTCCTATCTTGCAATCAAATGTACATTAAGATCCCTTTGCATACCCAAATAAGTGTGCAGCCAAGGAGGGAGACTAGGGGGGAGGGGGGGGGAGCGAATCCATATAAATTTCCAGAAATGATTTCAATTCAGGGTGACCAGAGGTCCTCCTTTCCCAGGACACGTCCTCCATTTAAACCTTCCGTCCAGGAGGAGTGAGTGCCATCATGTCCTCCCATTTGGAGCAGGGCAAAGAAGCACGGACTGATATATTTATGCGAGTGTTTTGAGCTTTTATTTGAGTCAGGCTCTCCATTTTTTTCCTGGAACGTCCTCCATTTTTTTTAATGACTTTTTGGAAACATCAACCTTGCGCGACTTTTAAGCCCAAAGTCCCTCGAAAAGAAGGGTTCCGACGGTCGCCTCCTCCTCCTCCTCCTTAACCGAGGCGGGCTTTGCAGAGACAGCTGACCCAGCCAGCCAGCTCAGGATGATGGGAGTTGCAGTCACTACACCAGAGAAGGGCTCAAGGCTGGGGAGGGTTTGTTCTCATGGCTGCTCTTTGGGCCGAGAGGTGCTTCCTCCTCCTCCTCCTCCTCCTCCTCCTCCTCCGCCGGTGTCCTGGTCGCTCTGGTCGTCCGTGAAGCAGACGTCGACGTCGCTCTCGTTGTCCGTCTTGGGCTCCGAGGGCGGCGGGTGCGGCGGGGCTTGGCGGCCGTACCCCGCTCCTGCCCCTGCCCCTGCCCCTGTCCCTGCCCCCGGGGGTCCCGCACTCCCCGCCCCGTCCTCGCCCCCTTTGGGCAGACTCTGCCCGGGGTGCCTGGACTTGACGTGCCTCTCCAGGTCCCTCCGTCGGACCAGGACCTTCCCGCAGAACTCGCAGCGGTAGGGCGTGTTGCCCTCGGCGTGGAGCCGGATGTGTTTGTTGAGGTTGCTGGGGTCCCCGAAGGGGCGGAGGCAGACCTTGCACTTGAGCGGCCTGTACCCGGTGTGGGTCCGCATGTGGATCTTCAGCCCGTACTTCCGAGAGTAGAGCTTCCCGCAGTAGAGGCACAAGTGGCCCGTCTTGGCCTTCCCGGAGACGGAGACGGAGCCCGGCAGCGGGGGCCCCCCCGACGACGACGGACCCGAGGGGCCCAAGCCCTCCAAGCGGGACCGGCTCTTCTCGGCCGCCGCGATCTCCGACAGCTGCTGGGTGTGCATGGCGATCTCCCGGTCGATGCTGGCCAGGGAGCCCAACTCCGACGGGTTCAGCCCTGCCGCCGCCGCCGCAGCCGCCGCCGCTGCCGCCGCAGCCGCCGCCGCCCCGTTGAAATAGGAGACCGAGTCCGGGTACTTGAGGAGGTTCCCGAAGTGGAGCTTGAGCGGGTAGTAGGGGGGGCCGTAGAGGAGCTCCCCGTTGTAGACGGTGAAAGGCATGAAGGGAGGGAGGTGGCACTCCCCCGACGGGGCGGACGAGGAGGAGGAGGAGGAGGAGGAGGAGGAAGAGTAGGGCTTCAGGCCGCTCCCGTCGAAGGGCGGCAAAGCGGCGGTGAAGCGCTCCAAGTGGAGGCCGCCTCCCCCGCCGCCGCCGCCTCCTCCGGCCCCGACGGGGAGGGGAGGATAGCGCCCGGCGGGAGGGGAGAGCCTGGCGTGGAGCCCCCGCTCGACGTGCTTGAAGGCCGAGGTCTCCTCGAAGTGGGAGAGGAGAGGGAAGCCCCGGACGCCCCCCGAGTAAGCCAGCCCCGCCGCCGCCGCAGCCGCCGCCGCCGCCGCCACAGCCGTCGGGCTCCCGACGTGGCATTTGGGGTGAGGGGGGAGTGGGGGCGGGGGAGGCGGGTGGGGGTGGGGGTGGGGGTGGTGGGGGCTGTGGGGTCCTCCCCCCACCCCCACCCCCACCCCCACGAGGCCTTCCCCTCCCGAGCGTCCGGGCTTGAGGCTCCCCAAGAGTTTGCTGAACCCCCCGAGGGCGCCGGCCTTGCCTTCCTCCGCCTGGGGGGGCGCTTTGGCCAGGCCGGTGGGCTTGAAGGCTGAGCGGACCCCCCCGACGCCGCCGACGCCGCCGGGGTAGAAAGACAAGCCGTTGCCGGCGCTGCCCAGAAGGCCCCAAAAGTGGCCGGGTGCCCCCCGTCCGGAGCCGAGGCTCATGTCCAAGGCCCTCTCCTGCTCCTCCTTGGCCGCCTTGCTCCGTCCTCCCTTGGCCGAAGGCGGCGGCGAGGAGCCCGAGGAAGAGGAGGAGGAGGAGGAGGAGGAGGAGGAGGACTCCCGCTTGATGCCCTCCGTCCGGGAGCCTCCGCCCGGACAGCCGGACCGCAGGGCTGGGGGCGCCGCTCCGGGCTTCAAGGCAGGGGCCAGGCTGAAGAGCTCGGGGGGGCGGGGGGGCTCCGGGGGCCCCAGAAAGCCCCGCCCGTGGTTGAGGACGCAGTGGAAGTGGACGTGGGCCTTGAGGCTGTTGGGGTACCTGAAGGTCCTCCAGCAGTACCAGCAGATGTAGCGCTCCTCGCCTGGGAGGGAAAGAGACAAAGCAGAGAGGCCCCTTAGTTACCACCAGACTTGTTCCGAGACCATTCTCTCCCCCCCCCCCCCCCCTCGGATGGGCAGATAGGACGCCCTGCCTCCAAACATCCCCCCATTTGCTTCAAAGGTCCCAAACACACTGCAGAAAGAATCCACTTGGAGACCGTTTTAGCTGCCCTGGCACCAGAGCTCTCTGACAGAGAAGGCTTAATGTCTCACAAAACTACGGTTCCCAGAATTCCTTAGCATTCAACCAGGGCCGTTAAAGCGGCGTCAAACTGGGATATTTCTGCAGTGTGTTTGGGACCTAACTGCATCACAGAGTAATAAATACCTTTCTTGTCCAATAAACAAACAAACAAACCATGTGATTCAGGTCACTTTCTTTTAGGAAGTTTTCTCTCTCATAAAGAGATCCTCCTGCTTCTATGCGATCCCCCATCTTCCTCCTCTCTCAGCTTTCTTCCGAAAGATGCTGAGAGAAAGATTTCTTTTAGATGAACTCTTCATTAGCTTTAGTGAGGATGTAGCCTCTATCCCTAGGTAAATTCAAGCCATTTGTTTAAATTGCCAGCTCTTTGGGTTGTTTCTCAGTTCTTAGAGAAGCATCCTTAGACAAAGAACCATCCTCTGCTGATTTAAAGATAGACCCTAACAGGCTTGGCTTTGGTATTTTCGATGCTGAAATATTTCTCTTTCCTGAACAAAGGCGGAAGCCTTGGGAAACTTGAATTGCCCACAAAACGTACACACAGGCCCACATTGCCAAATATCCCTGCCAGCCATTTCCTTGGATTGTTGCAGGAAGGTTTTTGCAGAACTTTGAAACGTGGCTGTGGCTGAGCGTTTGAAATCTGAGATCCAGATCCTATTAGATCAATCTCAAATAGAACAGACTCTTTGAATCCATGAGGTCTACCTATTCCTTGGCTCAACAACTGGCTCAATGGCAGGAAGACCAGACGTCCTCCTTTTCCAGGACACATCCTACATTTCAACCTTCTGTCCAGGAGGAATTCCAAAATGTCTTCTGTTTTGAGCATGACTAAGAAGCATGGTTTTACATTTATATGGGTGCTTTTAGATTTGATTTTGGTAACACCCTAATTTTTTCTTCAGTGTCCTACATTTTGCAGTGCCTTTGTGGTTAAGATATCTGGTCACCCTGATCAATGGGGTCTGCCCTAACTGGGACTAACCAGTAGGATTTGGGCCTAAATCGGACTCTTGGAAAGAGTTAAAATATGAAAGTGAGATAATTTGGGAGAAAATCAAATCCCATGAAGTCCAGGTGGGGATGAGGACCACCAGTCTGCTGAAGTACCAAGTTCATCCCTTCAACAGTAAGGCCAACATACCCTGAAGGCACCACATCCTGGTTATCTTGGAAGCTAAGCAGAGTCAGCCCTGGTTAGTAATTGGATGGGGGATCACCAAGGAATACCAGATGCCCTAAGAGGAAGACAATGGCAAACCATCTCTGAGTATTTCTAGCCTAAGAAAACCAGCATGGCATAGAGGTTTGAGTGTTGGATTATGACCCTGAAGACCAGAGTTTGAATCTCCCCTCAGCCATGAAACCCAGTGGGTGACTTTGAGCAAGTCACATGCTCTCAGCCTCAGGGGAAGGCAATGGCAAACCTCTGGACAACTCTTGCCAAGAAAACTCCAAGATAGGTTTTCCTTAAGGTCTCCATAAGATCCAAATGACTTGAAGGCACCTGATGGATTTTTTCTTGAGTTTCGTTAGAAAGCTCAGGAAAATAGAGGAGATTGATTTAATCTCACCAGCAAAGTGAACACAGCAGAAAGTGCATGAGCAGGAAAATAAACTAGTCCACTTTTAATCTCCAGCCCCCATATGTCTTCCAATAAAGAACTAAGACAAAAGTCCTTAATTAGAGTAATATAAAAGATAAATTTACTTACAAAAGCAAGTGCATGTTCATACACAGATAAAGCTTCGTGTTGCAAAAAAAAAATGAGTTAGAAAAATAGTCTACATGCTTGCTAAGAAAGTTTCTTATCAGCGTGCTAGAAAGTCATGCTGCTCCGGCCAAAAGGACAAAGGAGAAGGAGAGCTCCATGAAGTCGCCATAAGTCGACAGCAGACTTGAAGGCACATACACACAGAGATACAATGGTGAATGTCGCACAAGCAGGAGTCTGGAGGCTATATGATTCATATTTATTTAACCGGCAGCAAGTTGGAAGGCATTGGGCTGCTGCCACACTGCAATATTAATGCAGTTTGACATTGCTTTAACTGTCATGGCTGATCCTATGATCTCATCCTGGGATTTGTAGTTTATTGTGGCACCAGAGCTCTCTGAGAGAGAAGGCTAAACATCTCACAAAACAACAAATCCTAAAATTCCATCGCATTGATCCATGGCCCTTAAAGCAGTGTCAAACTGCATTAATTCTGCAGCGTAGCCGAAGACACCAAATTTGTCTTGGAAGGGACAAGGAGAGGGCTGCATCCTCACTGCAGAAGTAATCCAGGCTAACACCACTTTAATTATCCTGGCTCAGTGCTATGGAATTATGGGGATGGTAGTTTTGGGAGACATTTGGCCTTCTCTCTCAGAGAGCTCTGGCACCACAACCAACTACAATTCCCAGAATGCCAGAGCAGGGAGCCCATGGTCGTTAAAGTGGTGTCAACCTGGATTATTTCTGCAGTGCTTGTTGTGTTTTAGGTGAAGTAGTGCGAGCTAATTCCCACTTCCCAGCTCTGTGCTGTCAGCTGCCAATGCAGAGCATTCCCACTTCAGGCAAAAAGCATGAGCTGAGCAAAGCCACCGGAGTGAATCGGGTTTGGTAAATGAAGCTGCCTTTCTGCTTTCCTCTGTATTCTTAGGAAAGAGAGAGAGAGAGAGAGAGAGAGGATCCATTCATGCATCTCTCGGGTCTCTGCTTCTTTCTCTGCCGACAGATGCACAGATTAACCCAGACTGTGGATGTCACAATTTCAGAGCATATCTGTTGGGGCCTCTCCAAGTGCACTGCAGCCAACCGAGCCCGCAAGGTGACTGCCATCCCTCTAAGAAGATGGTAATCTGTCATGAAACGTTGCCTGCCTTGGAACAGGAAGGTTGGTTTTGTAGTGACATTCAGGAGCCACATTATGGGTCTGTTAAAAGCTTGAAAAAGAAGAAGAAGCCTAGGCTAAGAAGGGAGGTGCACTTCATGGAGAGGTGCAGTGAAGAAGTGTGAAAGGCCTTGAAGGATCAATGTTGGGACTCAGGAGTTTGAACTTGTTCTCTGGTCTAATCTGCATTGCAGCAATAACGCAGTTTGGCAGCACCATGGCTCCATGCTATGGCATTCTAGCATTTGTCGTTTTGTGGGCTGTTTAGCCTTCTCCGATATAGGTCTGAAGCCTGTTGTTGATAGTCCTAGCAAAAGGAGACCTAAGGTGCATCTACACTGTAGAAATTACACAGTTCTATACCACTTTAAGTGCTGCATCTCTGCCCGATGGAATCCTAGATTTTGTAGTTTTACTAGATCTTTAGCCTTTCTCTGCTAAAGAGTGCGATACCTCACAAAACTACAAATCCCAGAATTCCATAGTGTTGGAAAATTTCTGACTTCTCTCTCCTTGTCCTCAGATAGTTAGGATTTTCCCTGCATGCAAACTCTGCAGCCTCCCCTCTTTAAAACATCCCATTTGGCCCAACTTAATCACATGGGCATTAAATACCTTTGTAAATTGGGAAACAAACCACAAAGTGATTCAGGTCACTTCCTTTAGGAAATTTCTCACACAAAAGAGATTCTCCCTGTTCTCTCAACTTTCTTTTTTCCAATGAGTCTCACAATCTATTCAAAGATGGTGAAATAAAATTTCTTCTTTTGCCTGAACTATTCATTAGCTAGGTTAGGATGTAGTCTCTATGCATATGTAGATTCAAGACATTAGTAAACTTTTGTTTTTAAACTGCAAGCTACTTGCCTTGTCTCTGAGTCAGTCTCAGTTCCTAGAGAAGCATGGTTAGTCAAGGACACATTTTTGCTACTCTGCTGATTTAAAGCTAGACCCTAACAGGCTTGGCATCTATTATTATTATTATTATTATTATTATTTTGATATTTTTGTTTCCTTAACAAGGGCTGAAGCCTTAGGAAACTTGAATCTCCAACACATATCATGGAGCCATGGCAGTTAAAATGGTGTTAAAACTACATTTTTGCTGCATGGCACATATAAACAATCTGGAGTGAGCAGTGAGGTGACCCAACTTGCTATTTAATTATTTAGGGAAGTGGCCAAAAGAGGTGTAAAAAGTTCCAGAAGGGTTTCCCCAGGTTGGGGGGGGGGGTAAAATGGTAAAATGGGGTCAGTGTAAGCAAAATAAAAGAGATGTACATGTAAACAAAAGAAAGCCCAGATTCCCACCTACCCTGACAGGATCTGAGCAGATGAAAATGGATTTAAGAAAGAGGCCTTAGGGTTATGAGGGGGGGACTTTGGGGGAATTACCCAATATCTCTACACAGTTTCAAAAAAAGAAAAAGAAAGTGGAGACAAATTCCATACTGGGCATAACATAGAAGGAATCACAATATTGCTAATGTCATTTTGCCTTTATAATAAATCTATGTTGTGATACAGCTGGAATATTGTGTGCCATTCTAGTCACTGCAACGGAAATGATCAAGAGTCTGGAGCAACTCTTCTGTAAAGAGAAGTGACAAGGTTTGGGGCTATTCAGCTCAAAGACAAAGGTAAGTAGAGGAAGACGTGATATTCCTGGAAGCCAGTCTCCTCCATCAAAGCTGAATGAGAGGAGTTTCAGTACAAAATGAACAGAAATACATCTTCACACAGTTCGGAATTTAAACTGTGGACTGTGCTACCACAAGATGTAGTGATGGACACCAGCTTGTGTTGGAGTATTAACATCAATGCTTGTGTGTAGTTCTATGTTTTCCTTTCAGAAGGGGCAGTGTCTTCTACACAGGAACACTGATTCATCTCTATGGTCATTTGGTCAGTGTTGCTTGTGAAGAGGTCACTTCCCATACCCCTCCTTTTTCTGGGGGTTTCTCCCTGGGATAATAAAGTTTTATGATTCTTTGTTTGGTAACACACTTTCCTCTCTGCTCTTACCAAGCATGGATGCAGAAACCAGGCTTTGCTGCTAAAGATGTTTTTCTTCCTACTTGCCCACATGAAGGTCAGCTAGCTAGGGACCCCTGTACCAAAGTATAGTTATCTCTACTGAGTTAGTTATTTTTGTAGAACCTAGATGTAACAATAAAGTAAGTTTCTTTTTACCTACTTATGTATCCTGTTTATTTACCAGAAGCTCAGATCGAGTTGTTTTTACCAAATATCTGTGGAGTACATGCTTGTTGCTGTTGCTGCTAAACTGGTTTAACCACAAATAACCAAAACCATACTTCTAACAACTTGAACACCTTCAAAAGAAGATTAACCAAATTACCAGGAAAGGGGGGGGGGATATCTGGCTGAATGGCAAACCACATGCTTTGTGGGAAGGATGCCAAGGTCAGCGCCTGGAATGGGCAAAGTGGGTGGGAAATAGTCCTGTATGAAATCCTAGGAAGCTGCTACTGTGGTTACAGACTGCAGGAATGGTGAATATGGGGCCTTCTATCTGATGCTGAACTCCAGTTCCCATCAGTCCCAGACGGCATGTCCAATGAACAAAGAGAATGGGAGCTGCAGTCCAACCGTATCTGGGGGAGCAGTGGTTCTCCATCCTTTGTAGATGAAGCATAAACACAAACATCAAGAGGACTGTGCGTTTCAAGATGGCATGAAAGCAAGACATATTTTAACACAGTGGTTTGAATATTGGACAACGACTCGGAAGACCAGGATTCGATTCCCCGCTCGGCCGTGTAAACCCACTGAGTGACCTTGGGCAAGTCACAAGCTCTCAGCCTCAGGGGAAAGCAATGACAAACCTCCTCTGAAGAAATCTTGCCAAGAAAACCCCATGATAGGTTCGCCATAAGTAGGAAACAACCTGAAGGCACACAACAACAAACAAACTGCGATAGCGAGACCACCAGTGCCACAGCCAACTACAGTTCCCAGAATTCCATAGCATGGAGCCATAGCAGTTAAAGTGGCGCCAAACCGGATCATTTCCGCAGTGCGGATTCGGCCCTAGGGGTCCCAGTCCTCGTCCTCTGATGGCTATGGCAGGAGACCCAAAACCATTTACCCTAATGGGGATCCACCCGCCCTCTTCGATCGCTGTCTCCGATTTCCTTCCTTCTCTGTTAAGGCGCGTTAAGGTGATGATGACTTCAAGGCGATTAACGTTAATGGCACAACATTAGCGTAAGTGACGACGACAAGATATTTGGCTTGTCATCAGCCCTGATTTGTTAATGGTCAGATAATTGAGCGGGGGGGGGGGCTTTTAAGTCATCCTCACTGACTGCTCTTTTTTGCATCTCATTTCTTCGACTTCATTCCTCTCTGTTCTCTCTGGTCCTCATTCTTTCCTACACATACACACACACTCACACACACACAAACACAAACACGTGTGTGCTTATAGGACTGCCCGATTAGGCTTACGTTTCCTGCATCAGATTCTAGTCTAGAATAGTTAGTCTAGACCCTATTTAAATGGTATAGGATTGGTCATCGTTGCAAGAATGAGAGCACATTTATACAATTGCTGTTGTGTGCCTTCAAGTCGCTTCCAATTTATAGCAACCCTAAGGATAACCAACCATGGGGGGGTTATTTTATTTTATTTCATTTCATTTTATTTTATGCAAGATGTGTTAAGGGTGGTTGCTACTGACTTCCTCTGAGGCTGAGAGAGTGTGACTTGCCCAAGGTCACCCAATGGGTTTTCATGGCCCATCGGGGATTAGAACCCTAGTCCAAGGGCCTTTGCAGACTGCCAGAAATAGTGCACATTAAATTGAGGCACTGCCCTGGCTCAGTGCTAGGGAGTCATGGGAATTGTATTTTTTTCTGGGACATTGAGCCTTCTCTGTCAGAGAGCTCTGGTGCCACAATAAATTACAGTTCCCATGATTCCCTAGCACTGAGCCAGGGCAGTGCCTCAATTTAATGTGCACTATTTCTGGCAGTCTACAAAGGCCCCAAGTCTTACACTCAAACCACTGTCACTACACCATGCTGGCTATTATGTATACAATACCTATAACATATTACTTAGATTGGCGCTCAAAGGTTTGGATCCTATTGTTAGACCTAACCAGAGCAGACCCACAGAATCTTTTGTTGAATGATGAGTGAACACTTAGGAAATCCCACTGATGTATGGGTCTACTCATAAATCTTCAGCCTTTCCTGTACAGAAATAACCTAGCCACAGTAGTCCATGCTCTGGTAACCTCTCGACTAGACTACTGCAATGCACTCTATGGTGGGCTGCCCTTGAATAAGTCTCAGAAGCTACAGCTAGTGCAAAATGCAATAGCTCAACTGCTGACTGGGATATCACGCAGATAGCATGCAGTGCCAGTTTTAGAAGAATTGCACTGGCTGCCAGTACATTTCTGGTCCGAATACAAGGTGCTTTGTGATGACATTTGAAGCCTTAAATTGGGGCCACAATACTTGAGGAAGTGCCAGTCACATATGTGCCTGGTGAGGATTAAGGTCTGCTGTGGTGGGGGGATTCTTCCATGTCCCACCAGTGAGGTCAATACATTGTATGGGGACATGGGAGAGGGCCTTCTCAGCATGGCATCCTAATTGTGGAATGCTCTCCCCCTGAAGGCCCAACTAGCACCAATACTCTTGTCATTTAAATGCCAAGTTAAAACTCATCTGTTCACCAAAGACTTTGGGCCTCATTAATGCCACCCAAAGACTACTATTTACAATTAAATTCTTCAATATGTTTTTAGCTTTTTAAAACTATCTTACTCTTTTTAGCCTGTTTAAAGTGTTTAATGCTGCCCTGAGGTCTCTTAATATAGGGCAAGGAATAAAGAAAATTAATAAATAAGTAAACAATACTCTAGTCCACACTACCGGTAGTCTTGAAGCGCTAATTTTGGCATAAGGGATTTTGATAAATGTTGATTTAGCCATCCAGCAATTGATTTAAAGGCATCGGTAGGATCACCCTCTAGCTGGGAGAAGATTTCAACCGCAGTTAAGAGTGCATTACACTGTAGCTAGAATCTGGTTGGTGACTCATGCAAGCATAAATTGCAATACACACGCAAAGTGACATTTTTGGATAATGTGGCATGGATGTATCCAGCTGATGGTGGTGGAAGCAGAGCTCCGCATGCCAAACCATTGCAGATGCACAACAGTTTGCCTAGAGTAGTGGGTCAATGCACAGTGCACATTAGGTACTGTCTTTATGCATTGTGCATTGCCCACATTCACCATTTCTCATAAATTGCACCAAGTATATTCAGTACATGAATCATGTAGTGCTAGTATAGCGCAACTCCATCAACAGATATTCATGCTGAGATTATGTAGGTTCTCTTCCTCTGTTTATTTAGAAGCCACTCCTACTAAATTCATCCCAACTTTCTTCCTTGTAAATATGTTTAGCATGCATTGTGTGGCCTTTGGTGAAACCAGGATTAAGGGTGAAATCACATAGATTGATCCTCCCCCACTTCCTTAAATAAGTCCCCGTTTGCCCAAGCAACCAATGAAGGTGAAGCTAACATGTAAGTTGGAGATATTGCATTAATGCATGTATCTATGGAATTGGGAGTAAGGAGATGACTTCCTTATTGTCTGTATTATTTGTCTCTATGGTCATTTGGTCAGTGTGACTGTAAAGAGGTCACTTCCTATCTCCTCCCATCTCTACTAAAGGTTAAGAGTTTTATGACTTTTTGTACTCTTTTCAGCCAACATAGGCTCTCCCACAAGGGATGTTTTTCTTCCTACTGAATGCATAAGAGTCAGCTGTAAGGACTCTTCTATCCAAGTATAGGGTTTTTTCCTGCTGATCTCATACTTTCCTAGAAGCTAGATGGATTCTCTGTAACAATAAAGTAAGTCTGATTTTTACCTTACCAATGTATTCTGTTTATTTGCCAGAAACTCAGATATTGGATCACAGGCTGCTGCTGTGCTTAATATATAAACTAGCAATTTTACAAAATTCCAACATTGCTTTCCTGAACGCAGAAACAAGACAGGCATGGCTACAGATTCGTAAAGAGTAGCTTTATATGAATCCTAAAACAGAGTTTTGGACAAATTACTTTTGTTGGATGACCATTCCCAGGATTCCCCAACCAGTTATGTTGGGGTTTAGGTCAACAAAAAGGTAATTTCTCCAAGCTCTGCCCTAAACTAGACTAATCAAGACCTCTCAGTGTCAAAGATATCATTAAATACCAAAATGAAGAACATCCATGCCATCGTGAAGACTGGACTATGAAGAATGCTGACTAGAAGAGAATCAACTGGTTTTAAATGTAGTGCTGGAAGATACCTACGGATACCATTGACTGCTAAAAGGACAAATAAAGAACTCTTAGTGGAAATCAGGTCTGAATTGTCTCTAAAAGTCAAGATGACTAAACTGAAGCTTTCACACTTTGAATAGTTTGTGAGACTCATTGGGAAAAAAAACAATAATGTTTGGCAAAGTGGCAGGCAGAAAGTGGTTTGAGTGTTGGACTATGACTCTGGAGACCAGGGTTTGAATCCTGGTTCAGCCATGGAAACCCATTGGATGGCCTTGGGCATGTTACACTCTCTCAGCCTCAGAGGAAGGCAAAGCCAAACCTCCTCTAAACAAATATTGCCAAGAAAACCCTCTGACAGCTTCCCCTTAGGGTGCCATAAGTCAGAAACGACTTGAAGGAAGATAGCGACAATAGCAAAAGTGGAAGGCAGTAGGCAAAAAGGGAGACCGCACTACAGGTGGACAGAGATGTCAAGGAAGCGCGGGCTGCCCTGAATTTGCAAGACCTGAGCAGGGCAGCGGATGGCCGGGGTTCCTGAAAGTCTTTCATTCATATGCATCTCAGGAAGTAGACTTTAGTCTAGGAAAGTTCATGCTGCCCACTTCTTTCTTTCAGTTAGTCTCAAAGGTGCTACAAGATCTCTCTACAGACTGGTTCTACAGATTAACACGGCTATATCTTGGAATTCATTTTGTTCATAAGGTCGCCTTAAGTCGAAGTCGACTCCACGTCAAATGACAACAACGCTTCTTTGGGGGCCTTTTCCTTGCTTGTTATAAGTGCCACTAGCCAGGGCCACCAGTGGCTGCCGGGTGGCCTTTGGAGCAGGGTGGCCAGGCGTCATGATCTCAAAGGAGGACAAGACTCTGCCAAAAATGTAGGCCGTTTTAGGAAAATGGAGGAAACGCCTCCCCAGCCCCCCCCCCAAAAAAAAGAGAGAAAGAGAGAGATTGAAACACTCACAGAAATGTAAATCCATACTTCATAGTCCTGCTCCAACAGGAGGAGGTTTTGGAATTCCTCCTGGGCAGAAGGCTGGAATGGAGGGCGTGTCCTGGAAAAGGAGGACGCCCGGCTTAGGAGCGGGAGGAGGGGATGGAGGGGAGCATCTGCCACTGAGTCCCTCGGCCCATCTGTTGGCGTTTGCAGAAAAGGCGGCGTATGGCGGGCCAGGTCTGCCTGCCCTCCACAAAGGCCGATGCGATCGATGCTCCTGAGCGCCTCATTACCAAGCGAGACAATTCCCCGCTCTCTGGGCCGTATGGAAGGGCGCCTTCCCCAGACAAGGCCCTTTGTGCCTCCCCGAAGGCGGAACAAACCCAAACGCCCCTCGCTCCAGGCAGCCTTCCCAACCCCCCCCCCAAAAGACACTCCACTTTCTGCTTCGCTTTCCTCCTTTCCATTCACTCCCGCCTGGTTTCCTTCCTCCTCTGCTTTATTTCTCAAAGGGGGGTTGCAGACTGCCAGAAATAGTGCAAATTGAGTCCCCTTTTAGGGTTAGGGTTAGTGCTAGGGAATCATGGGAATTGTTGTTTTTTTCCCTGAGACATTGAGCCTTCTCTGTCAGAGAGCTCTGGTGCCACAATAAACTACAGTTCCCATGATTCCCTAGCACTGAGTCAGGGCAGTTAAAGTGGACTCAATTTGCACTATTTCTGGCAGTCTGCAAAGGCCCAAAGTTTTCTCCAGTGGGAGGAAACCAAGGGTTGTAACATTAGAGGAACGATGGTGAAAGCCCCTCGCCTTCAAGAGTGGTGTGCCTTCCCAGGAGAGAAGACAGAAGATACTGTTATTCTTGTCGTTGTTGTTGTGTGCCTTCAAATCATTTCTGTCTTCTGGTGACCCTAAGCACGGATAGGCAACCTGTCCCCTTTAAGGGCCGAGGGACTTCAGCTCCCAGAAGCCTCAGCCATGTTGGCCAATAGTCCCATGTTGGCCAATAGTTCCTGGGATTCTGGGAGCTGAAGTCCCTCGGCCCTTAAAGGAGAAAGGTTGCCTACCCCTGCAAGGCGACCCTATCCTAGGGTTTTCTTGGCAAGCTTCTTCAGAGGGGGGTTGCCCTTGCCAGCCTCTGAGAAAGTGTGACTTGCCCAAGGTCACCCAGTGGGTTTCCATGGCCGAGCTGGGATTCAAATCCTGGTCTCCCGAGTCTCAATCCAACACTCAAATCACTGCAGTTTGTTAAACTCTGCATTAACCTCAAAACGCCAAGTTTCGGGCAGGAGAGAAATTAAACCGGAGAGAGTTCCCCGAAAAGATCCGAGTGCCTTCCAAGGAAGCAGTGGAAGAGATGAGTTTTTCTAATACAGATGGGGAAATGACCCAACGAGAGTGCATCTCCACTGCAGAAATAATGCAGTCTGACGCCACTTTTAAGTGCGGTAGCTCCATCCCAGGACTGGTAGTTTTACAAGGTCTTTAGCCTTTATAGTTTTTTGTGGGTTTTTCGAGCTGTGTGGCCATGTTCTAGAAGAGTTTCTTTCTGACGTTTCGCCAGCATCTGTGGCTGGCATCTTCAGAGAATGCTGGAATGGAAGAGAGTGGGTTATATATACTGTGAGACCCACTCTCTTCTATTCCAGCATTCTCTGAAGATGCCAGCCACAGATGCTGGCAAAACGTCAGAAAGAAACTCTTCCAGAACATGGCCACACAGCCCAAAAAACCCACAGAAAACTATGGATGCTGGCCATGAAAGCCTACGACTCTTTAGCCTTTCTCTGCCAAAGAGTGTTCTCGACTCACAAGACTACAAATCCCGGGATTCTGTAGAATGGTGCCATGGCAGATATCCCTTTAAATGCTGCAAGTTACTGCTGAAAGCTTCGTAGTGTAAAAAGGAGGGTGTGCATCCCAAAATAGGACCATTAGGTACAAAAAGTTGTTGAACAATTTCAACAATCCCACCCTATAGAATCCTGGAATTTGGAGTTTTATAAGGTCTTTAGCTTTTCTCTGCCTCACAAAACTACAAACCTCAGAATTCTGTAAGATGGAGCCAGGGCAGTTAAAGGGATGTCAAACTGCATTGTTTCTACAATGTAGATGCACCCAAGAAGACTCGGTGGGATTCCTTAATCCAGAAATCCATTTTAAAAGGCCTACATTGACATTGCTGGTCCTACCTCGAATACACCCATTGAAAGGAATGGGACTTGTTGGCTCCCCTTAAATCCCATTGATGCCAGAGGGGTCTACTTGAGGGGGGACCCAATAATAGGTTCACCTCGAGGAACTATCAAGGAAGCCCCTCGCTGCCAAATGGAGAGGGATGTGCCTTCCTGGAAGAGAGGATAGAAGATATTGCACCTTATATTTACAGTTTCCAGAACCTCTTGGGCTCTATAGCAATTAGAACAGAGGTTTAATAAACTCTGCAATATCTTCTACCATCTCTCCCATTTTTAAAAATCATATCTCATACTTTAACACTTTCCTCCTTCACGGAATCTGCGGTCTGCATCTCGCAAGGCGACAGAGACAAAGACCACTAGATCTGTCCAGATTGCTGAACTTTTCACCTTTTCCCCTGAGCTCCCCCCCCCCCCCCGATTTTGTATCCTCGGCTGCATCCACACTGCAGAAATAATCCAGTTCGACACCACTTTAACTGCCATGGCTCCACGCTATGGAATTCTGGGAATTGCTGTAACCACCAAAGTTAAAGTGGTTAAACTGGTGTCATCGGTATACATACACTGGTTGGCCATCGCAACAATGTCTGGACACATTTTAAGAGGCATTCGTGTCCGTTTGGGATGTGTCCAGGTTGTATAATTATAGCAGTTTGGTTCCACTTTAAGGGCCATGACTTCATGCAACAGAATCCTGGGATTTGTAGTTTGTGCGGTAGCAAGAATGCTCTGCTAGAGAGCCCTAGAAGGGGAGTGAACTAGAGCTCTCTAGCAGAGAGAGTGGCATGGCAGCCCATCGAACTACAGCGTCTAGAAATCGATTGGATCGAGCCACGGAGGTTAATGCGGGATGAGACTGCAATGATGGTGCAGTGTGGATGCACCTAGTTGGCAGTGGTTTAATGAATCCTTCGGTGGGGAGGCGGGGAAAGATTTGGGGAAAAATATAATAGGGATTCTATCTCTGGACTCCTATTGGTTAATCCCAACCAGAATAGACCTATTCAATCAATTCTTGAATGGTGAGTCAACACATGAGTAAATCCCATTAACTAAATGGGTCTACTCTGGTCAAGATTAACAGCACATCACTAGAAAGACGTGGAGTCCAAGAAAATGGATACCTCCATCAGTCGATCAAATACATTTTAAAAATCGGCCTCACGCCTTCTTTGGACCCGTCCCTCCAATCGACTTCCCTGAGCATTGTTGGACTACAATTCCCCTCATCCTTGTCTTGGTGTTGTCGTCCAAAATATATGGGAAAGGCTGCAGTTTCCTCTCAGTTAAATCCAAAATGGTATACCATCACACACACACACACACAAATACCGGTCTCCCTCCTGTCACGCCTGGCACTTATTGGCTTATGAGGCTGCCTTGAAGTCGGTGGCCTTTAGAGAGAGAGAGAAAGAGAGAGAGAGAGCAGTCCTCAGGAGGAGGGAGGCAATGGGTCCAAGGGTGAAAAGAGGGAAGAAAAGAAGGAGCGTGGATCGGGAGTCTCCTGCTCTAGCCATTGTGCAGCCCAGATTTTAAAGCTTGTCTAAGCACCTTCATTCAGAAATAATCCTTTTACTCCGTTGATTGAAACAAGCCAAGCTCCTCACTTGGGTCAAATGTTAACACTAATCCAGCACTGTGTCTAAAACACACACACACAAAGGATTCCTTTTTCCCAATTTCTTCCCCTTTGCAAACAACCAAACTTGAAATTTCTTTTCTTTTCTTTTTTTAAAACTGTGGCCTAAATCCAATCGTTCCCCCCAAATGGGCATTCAATCCCCACAAGTTTCTTCAGGGTTGGTCTCCCAGGTTCCCATTGATCTATCATTAGAGGGGAGACAAGCAAGGAAACCCAGTTGCTGTAGGTTATATATTAAAAGGGAAAGAAGTGGTAAAACCACCTCTGAGGACTCCTTGCCTAAGAAAACCCTGTGAAATTCATGAGGTCGCCTTAAATCGACAGGTGACTTGAAGGCACACCCACACCCACACACACAATTGGAACTAATCCTTGAATTTGGGCCTGATGAGTCTTTATTTTTTGTTCGTATTTGTTGGTTTTGTCTTTTGATTTTGTGGGTTTGCATGAAATTACCGGGTCTATATATTCCTGTGGAACCTAAACGGTGCCTTGCTTTTGTTGTTGCTGTGTGTGTGTGTGTGCCTTCAAGCCATTTCTAACTTATGGCGACCCTATCACTGGGTTTTCTTGGCACGCTTTGTTCAGAGGAGGTTTGCCAAGCCATTGCCTTCCCCTGAGGCTGAGAGAGTGTGACTTGCCCAAGGTCACCCAGTCGGTTTCATAGCCCAGCTATTTCAACTATGGCTGGAATCGAACTCCAGAGTCCAACACTCAAACCACTCTACCTTAAATAATAATAATAATAATAATAATAATAATAATAATAATAGCAATAGCAAGTACATTTCTATACCGCTAGTATAGAAATATAGAAATAAGTTCTGTTTCTATATCAGTGCACTTAAGCGCTTCCTAAGCAATGTGTAAACCAATTGCTCCTAACAAGCTGGGGTACTCATTTTAGCCACCTACAAAAGGATGCAAAGCTGAGTCGACCCTGAGCCAGAGGGCTCTTGTTGTTGTTGTTGTTTCTATTATTATCATCATCATCACCATCCTCATCACCATCATCCTATTGATTTAGGGCCTTTGCAGACTGCCAGAAATAGTGCAAATTGAGTCCACTTTAAGGGTTAGAGTTAGGGACTCATGGGAACTGTAGTTTATTGTGGCACCAGAGCTCTCTGACAGAGAAGGCTCAATGTCTCAGGGGGGAAAAAACAATTCCCATGATTCCCTAGCACTAACCCTAACCCTTAAAGTGGACTCAATTTGCACTATTTCTGGCAGTCTGCAAAGGTCTTTAATTCTCCTATTGTCCTTAATTATTATCCTATTGACAAATGGGAGCAATAATAATAATAATAATAATAATTAACAACAACTTTATTTATTTCCCGCTTTTCTCAAGCCTACGACACCTGGTATTCCTTAGCGGTTTCCCATCCAAGTACTGACCAGGCCTGGCCCTGCTTAGCTTCCAGGATGAGAGGGGATCTGGTGCCTTTTAGGGTGCTCAGCAAAGAAACCTAAAGCCCCTCCGCCTCCTGACTCTTGCCCTCTGCCGCCCCTGGGTTCCCTGTCGAGGTTTCTGCTGCTAAGAGCCTCATTTACTCAATCTGCCGCTAAATGGAGCGAGGCAAACCCTTTTGTGCCACGAAGATTGCCTGGCAGCTATGCAGGGTCTTTTTCCAGCGGCGATTGTGTTTGTGTGTATGTGTGTGAGAGAGAGAGAGGGAGAAAAGAAAGGGGTTTTGTGGGAGGGGCTGTATAACAATTTATTGGGGAGAGGGACACTATAGTATAGGTAATTTATTGGAATGCTTTCTCAACTTCCTTTCATGGGACGCAGTCCTAATCTGTGCTGAGCAAAGTGTGGCACTTTCCAGATGTTCCTGGGCTACAACTCCCAGTATCCCTCTCCATTGGTTATGTCGACAAGGGCTGATGGGGGTTGCAGTTCACCAACATCTGGACAGGAGCTCCACATTCTCCATCCAATCCAATTCTATGATGCTCCCAACTGCAATAGACCAATTATGTCAACCAGATGTGTATGAGGGCCAACATATTTATTTATTTAATGTTTATTTCTATCTACCCTGTTAAAATAATGCACCACTTTAAGTGCTGTAGCTCCATCCAATGGAATTCTGGGATCTGTAGTTTTACAAGGTCTTTAGCCTTCTCTGCCAAAAAGTGCTGGTGTAAGTGCCTGGAATAAGAAGAACCTTACTTGGGATTTTTATGTTCTGTTTAAATTATATTAATATATATGTATGGAAATTTTAATGCTGTAAGCCGCCCCGATTGCTCTACAGAGGGGCGGGATATAAAAATTATTATTATTATTATTATTATTATTATTATTATTATTATTATTATTATTATTATTATTACAAATCCCAAGATTCTGTAGGAGGGAGCCATGGCACTTATAGTGTTGTCCAACTGCATTATTTCTACAGTCTAGATTCACCCACAGTTTTAAAAAAACCCATAGTTTTAAAATGTTTAGAACTAGGACAGGTGGTTGGACTGGATGGTCCTTGTGGTCTCTTCCAGCTCTTGGATTCTATTCTATGAACAGATATCTCATATGTATTAGTATTTGAAATGAAAGAGCTCCCAAAGCCTTGAGGAACAGCCAGGTTTTCACTAATTTTCACTAAATTTCACGAGTGTCCATGCCAATCAGGCCTACAAGGGAAGAGGCTTCCACAGTTGTGGTGCCAAGGCGGAGAAGGCCCTCTCCCATGCTCCACACAGTGTATCCAAAACACACTGCAGAAATAATCCAGTTTGAGACCACTTCAGCTGCCCTGGCTCAATGCTAGGGAATCTTAGGCACCATAGTTTATTGTGGCACCAGAGCTTTCTGACAGAGAAGGCTAAATATCTCACAAACACTACAGTTCCCAGAATTCCCTAGCATTGAGTCAGGGCAGTTAAAGCCATCTCAAACTGGATTATTTGCACAATGTGTTTTGGACCTGAGGCTGCATCCACATTGCAGAAATAATGCAGTTTGATATCTCTTTAACTGCCAAGGCCCAGTGCTATGGAATCCTGAGATTTGTAGTTTTGTGAGATATTTAACTTTCTGTGTCAGAGAGCTCTGGTGCCACAGCAAACTACAAATTCCAGGATTCCGTAGCACTGGGCCTTGGCAGTTAAAATGGTGTCCACTGGATTATTTCTGCAACGTGGATGCAGCCATAATGATTTGAGCTGCATGGATGAGCTGTAGACCAATGACCCTTTCCCAGTGCACAATTATAGCATTATGATTCCAGTTTAACTGCCATAGCCACATCCTATGGAATCCTGGGAGGCATTTAGACTTCTCAGCAAATGCTCTACTGTCTCCCAAAACTGCAGCCCCCAGGATACTATAAGATGAAGCCCTGGCAGATGAAGTGGAGCCATATTACTTTATCTGTGTAGTGGGAAAGGTGTCAAAGCATTTGGGGCCTGGGTTGCTCCCACAATTTCCTTCTGGAAGCTCCTCCAAAGCATCCCACTGCCATTTCTCACCTGTCAACTATGGCTGTATTTACACTGCAGAATTAATGCAGTTTGACACCTCTTTCACTGCCACGTTTCCATCCTACAGAGACCTGGGATTTGTAGTTTTGTGAGGCCCCAACACTCTATGGCAGAGAAGACTAAATACTTTGTGGATTCCAAAGGATGGAGCTATGACAGTTAAAGTGGTGTCGAACTGCATCATTTCTTCAGTGTAGATGGGCCAAAGCAGCATCAACAAAGGCTATTTTTCTAATATTCCAAATATTCCAAGTAGAGGGGGAAACGCCTATGAGAAGGTCTCCACAAATTGGAGTCCACCTGAAGGCACATCACAACAACAAACTCTTCCCCTGCTGTATTTAGCATATGGTATTTAGCCTCTGAACTTAAAAATGGCAAAAATCAAAGGTTTACCACGGGAGGTGGTCATATATTTGGTGCAAAAACAAACGAGAGATGCAATCTTGCAGAAAGAAGAACTACAAAACTAGACTTGTCATTCAAGGGAACGAAATTAAAAATTTCAAAAAAAAATGTTTTTTTTTAATCTGGTCACTTTTGAAAGTTGGGGAAGCTGGTGGCCACCACACCTTGAAGTACATTATACAATTTAATGACACTCAATGCAAAGAATCCATTCTCTCCCCACTTTCTCCAATTTTTCTCTAATTTTTTCCAGTCGTCTCCACCCAAATAAATTGTCCTACATTTTGTAGCCTATCCTCCAGGGAGGAGAGACAGTGTGTGGCGCAGTGGTCTGAGTGCTGAGTGTCGGACTACTAGGACTCTGGAGACCGGGGTTCGATTCCCAGGTCAGCAATGAAACCCACTGGGTGACCTTGGGCAAGTCACACTCTCTCAGCCTCCTCCGGGGAAGGCAGTGGCAAACCTCCTCTGAAGAAATCTTTGCCAGGAAAACTCCGTGATAGGGTCGCCATAAGTCGGAAAAACTTGAAGGCACACAACACACACCTCGAGGGGAGACTTGAAATCAGCTTCGTGCCCCCCCCCCAAACCGCTAGGACACATTGCAAAAGCACGGCACTCGTGAACTGTCACTGCCGAATGCTGGGATTTGTAGTTTGCAGAGGCACTACGTAGATAGAAGACCTCTCCGGCTCAGAATTCTAAATATCTCACAAAAATAAAGATCTCAGGATTCAATAGGGCGGAGCCAGGGCAATTAAAAGTACTATCAAGGTGCTGCAATAAATGGCGCAGCGTAGAAAAAAACAACCCATTGCCATGTGCCTTCAAGTCGTTTCCGATTGATGGCGACCCTAAAGCGAACCTATCACGGGGTTTTCTTGGCAAGATTTGTTCAGAGGAGGTTTGCCATGGCCTTCCCCTGAGGAGGCTGAGAGAGTGTGACTTGCCCAAGGTCACCCAGTGGGTTTCCATAGTCAAGGGAGGGGTGGATCCTGGTCTCCAGAGTCCTGATCCAACACTCAAGCCACTACATCAGGCTTGCTCTGGAGCTACTTAGGAGGAAACAGATCCAGGATTTAAGGACGTTTTGCAAGGAGGTCCGTTTTATCCTTCGGGTTTTCCTCTTCCTTTCCCTCTGCAACCTTCCCTAGTAACTCAGGGCCTTTGCAGACTGCCAGAAATAGTGCAAATTGAGTCCACTTTAAGGGTTAGGGTTAGGGAATCATGGGAACTGTATTTTATTGTAGCACCAGAGCTTTCTGACAGAGAAGGCTCAATGTCTCAGAAAAAAAAAATTCCCATGATTTCCTAGTACTAACCCTAACCCTTAAAGTGGACTCAATTTGCACTATTTCTGGCAGTCTGCAAAGGCCCTCAGTGAGCACCACATCGACACAATAAAATACGTTTTTCAGATATTTCTCCATGACTTTTCACTTTGCCCTGGGTGGGGATCTTATCAGAGGTCTTCAGTTATTATTATTATTATTATTATTATTATTATTATTATTATTATTATTATTATTATTATTATTTTATCATCATCATTATCATTATTATTATTATTGAATGGCCTAAATTCTGTTGTTAGTCCTGGTTAAACCAGTAAAATTGGCTTATGTGTTGACAACAACTGGCCCTAGTCCCAACTCAAAATATTAGGATGTCCCTGACGATTTAACACCTCTTGGCCTCGACACTTTTACATTTCAGCCCTAAGCATTTTGAACATGGAAATAAAGTCCATTCTGTTCAGTGAGACTGAGTCCAAAGCCGATGAAGATACAATTACACCCAAGAATTTCGCAGTCCAATTCTACCACCAAAAACTCTTTCTGGATACAGCTTTTCTGCCACGGCAGCCTCTTCTTCATTTTATACTGTTTTAACTAGGTTATTTTAATTGGTATTATTATTATTATTATTATTATTATTATTATTATTATTATTATTGTAAAGTTTTTAAAGTGTTCTTATCTTGTGCCCTGTCTTGGGTCCCTTTTTAGGAGAAAGGCGGCATAAAAATGAAATAAATAAAATCATATTGTCCTGTTATCACGTATTTCATAGGAGCTTGTGGATCCGCAAAGCATTAAATCAGACAAGCTGTCTAGCTCTGTGACTCTGAAGTTCACTGCTTAAGTCCACTGGTCTAAATTTGGATCCCTTTCTGGGGGAAAAGGAGTCATAAAAATTAAATAAATTAAATAAATTAAATAAATAAATAAATAATTTCAGCCGACTCCAAGAGCAAACGTGAAAGGAAAGGGAAATTTCACATAACTATATCTGATTCTATATTATATCTATCTACCAATCTCTCTCTGTCTCTCTCTCTCTGTCTCTCTCTCTCTCTCTCTCTTTTTTCCCTTTCAGATGGAATAAGAGTAAATTCGGATATGAAGAAAGTCAAGGCTGTTCCATACCGGAGTGAAATCCAAAAAGGAATTCAGTCATTGCTACTGGGGTGAAAGGAGCCCAGTGTGAAAGGAGCAAAAAATTAATTTCAAATTTTAAATTCTTAGTCCATACGAGAAAGTGAGTGTCATCTATTTTGTCTCCCTAGGAATGTCCCGGAATTCAGGACAACTCTATTCTAAACCCTTGCTGTGTTCACACATATTTTCCTCCTTCAAAGGCTGTAGAGAAAGGTTTGAAAGAATAGGAGGATTCTGGTGTTAGGAAGATCGAGGTAGATATAGATGGGAGCCGTATAAATTGCAGAAGAAAATAGATACAAAAAATACATTTATAAAAATAATATTGTAGGGAGATGCGTGCCCGCAATTGCCGATCCAGAGTTTACAGGCAACTCTGAACAGGATAAGAACATTTTAAAAACTGTAAGGCAAGGCCAGCTCTATAGCAGGACCGAAATTATTCCGTGTAGTAAGAGTAACGAGAACTTTAACTACCAATCTGTTGCGATTAAACGAGTCCCTATCCTAAAAGGGTATAGACTTGCTCCCCTTATTACAGCCATATACTAAGGCCAGGGTGACCAGACGTCCTCCTTTTCCAGGGCATGTCCTACATTTCAGGAGGAATTCTAATAGGTCCTCCATTTTGGACATGAGGACCCTAAGGTGAACCTATCATGGGGTTTTCTTAATCATATTTGTTCAGAGTTGCCTTCCTATGAAGTTGAGAGAGTGTGCTTTGCCTAAGGTCACCTACTGGGTTTCCATGGTTGCGCAAGGACTCGAACCCTAGTCTCCAGAGTCATAATCCAACACTGAAACCACTACACTACGCAGTTATTTCCAAGTTTTTCCATCCCTAGACTTAAGTATTCCGTCCTCCAGCAGTTTGTGGACTGTGAATTATGTGTCTTCTTTTAAACTTTGACCTAGGCAGTAAGGGCTGGCAGCTTCCATAGGATTCTGACAGTCAATCCGCTACCAGATATAGTCCGAAGTGTAAGAGAGCTGTCCAAGGTGCTGATCCATATCCCCAACATAGGTTGAACATCTTCGACAGGGTGACCAGATGTCCTTATAACCTTAAAAGAGGACAAGGCACTGCAAAATATAGGACATTCCAGAAAAATACAGGCCATTCCAAAATAAAAAGCTCAAAACACTCACGTAAAATGTAAAATCGTGCTTCTTAGTCATGCTCAAAACAGAAGACATTTTGAACGTCCTCCTGTACAGAAGGTGGAAATGGAGGGCATGTCCTGGAAAAGGAGGACGTCTGGTCACCTTGCCATTTAGCCAGTTGTTGATTCAAAGAATAGGTAGATCCCACGGATTCAACGAGTCTGCTCCTGTAAAGTTCCTACTAAAACCCAGAGCGGATTCACCGCCTGCATTCGTTGCCTGTGGTCAGAGCCCCCAGCTACCAATCTCAAGGGGGAGGGGAGGGGAGGGGGGAAAGGTTGGGCTCCTAAACCCAAACCCCAAACCCTCGCCCTCTGCCTCCTCCTCCGAAGGAAGGGCTGCCAGTGGCTGCTGGAAGAGGACCTACCTTTCTCGTCGTGGGTCGGGGTGGCCGTGGTCGGCATGTCAAACCACTGAGCCAAGGAGTTGGAGTACCACACCGTGAGTTCCTCCCCCGGCTGGACATCTCGCAGCGCCCGGTAGAAAATCTAGGAGGAAAAAGGAGGAGCCCAGTTGGCAAAGCCCAGGGGGGCAGAGCAAACTCCCCCAAAGCCGGTGGCTGTTGTGGGCCTTCACCTCGTTTCCGACTTATGGTCACCCTATCCTGGGGTTTTCTTGGCACAGATTGGTTCAAAGGAGGTTTGCCATTGCCTTCCCTTGAGGCTGAGAGAGTGTGCAAGGTCACCCAGTGGGCGTGCATGGCCGAGCGGGGAATCAAACCCTGGTCTCCAAAGTCATCATCCACTATGCCACGCTGGCCCTCCTCCCCGATTTATGGCCACCCTATCCTGGGGTTTTCTTCTTCAGAGGGGGTTTGGCTTTGCCGTCCTCTGAGGCAAGACTTTCAGGAACCCTGGCCATCCGCTGCCCTGCTCAGGTCTTGCAAATTCAGGGCAGCCCGGGCTTCCTTGACATCTCTGTCCACCTGTAGTGCGGTCTCCCTCTTTGTCTACTGCCTCCCACTTTTGCTGTTGTTGCTATCTTCCTTCTAGTCGTTTCTGACTTATGGCACCCTAAGGGAAACCTGTCATGGGATTTTCTTGGCAATATTTGTTTAGAGGAGGTTTGGCTTTGCCTTCCTCTGAGGCTGAGAGAGTGTGACTTGCCCAAGGTCACCCAGTGGGCTTCCATGGCCGGCCAGGGAATCGAACCTTGGTCATAGAATCATAGAGTTGGAAGAGACCACAAGGGCCATCCAGTCCAATCCCCTGCCATGCAGGAATTCCCATTCAAAGCACCCCCGACAGATGGCCATCCAGCCTCTGTTTAAAGGCCTCCAAAGAAGGAGACTCCACCAGACTCTGAGAGAGTGTGTTCCACTGGAGAACAGCTCTCACTGTCAGGAAGTTCCCCCTAATGCTGAGGTGGGATCTCTTTTCCTGTAGCTTGGTCTCCAGAGTCATAGTCCAGCACTCAAACCACTAGGCCCCTCTGGCTGTCAATCTGGCCCCTGACCAAAGCCCTAGCGCTCAATGAGGGGACGGTAGGTACCTGTCCGCCAGGTAGATCCGCAATGGCCTCCAAGGTCTGTTCCTGCGCATGTCTGGCAGCCCGGATGAGCCCGATCCACTCCACCGCGGCGTCTCCGGCTTCGTCCACCAGCTCCCCTCTCACCATCCGCACCTGGAAGAACACGGGTGTCACGTCTACTGTGTGAACAGCTCGGCCTTGGGGGCTAAAGGGGGTTGCAGACTGCCAGAAATAGTGCAAATTGAGTCCACTTTTAGGGTTAGGGTTAGTGATAGGAAATCATGGGACTTGTTGTTTTTTTCTGAGACATTGAGCCTTCTCTGTCAGAGAGCTCTGGTGCTACAATAAAATACAGTTCCCATGATTCCCTAACCCTAACCCTTAAAGTGGACTCAATTTGCACTATTTCTGGCAGTCTGCAACCCCCCTAATTTAGGCCAAGATACCTTAGGGCTGAGCTGATCGACTCCGCCCTTGGGATTCTTAAAAAACCCTACCAAAGCACAGGCTCTTTCCTTCTTTCCTTCCTTCCTTCCTTCTTTCCTTCCTTCCTTCCTTCCTTCCTTCCCAGGGTGATCAAACGTCCTCCTTTTCCAGGACATGTCCTTTCAGCCTTCTGTCCAGGAGGAATTCCAAAATGTCCTCCACTTTGAGCTTGACTAGGAAGCACGGACTTACATTTCTAGGAGCGTTTTTTTACCTCAGGGTGACCAGAGGCCCTCCTTTTCCAGGATTGTCCTACATTTCCACTTTCTCTGTCCAGGAGGAATTCCAAAAGGTTTCCCATTTTGAACATGACTAAGAAGCACAAATTTACATTTTTGTAAGCATTCTGAGTTTTTATTTGGTCATGTCCTCCAAGTTGCTGGGATGCCTTACATTTTGCGGTGCCTTGTCCTCCTTTGCGGTTATTAGGACATCTGGTCACCCTGTCCCTTCCTCTCACAGTCCTATTCGTTTCTCTTTTACATAAATCTTCAGGAGAAAGTGTTAAAGGTCGGGGGGAGGGCAGAGAATCATTATCTGAGGAGGCAGCCACAAAACCAGAGGTGAAATCCTAGGCACGTCTACTCGGGAGTAAACCCAACGGAGTGCAGTGTCCTTTACTCCCAGGGAAGCCTTGTACTCTTTAGGCTTCAATCCCAAGAGCAACTGAGAATATGGCCCCCCTCGAACTGGAATGCAATAAGGATTTACTGGGGAGTAAACGAGAGTCAACGTGGTGTAGTGGTTTGAGTGTTGGACTACGACTCTGGAAAGCAGGGTACGGTTTCCAGTTCGGCCATGAAGCCCCCTGGGTGACCTTGGGGCAAGTCACACACTCTCAGCCTCAGAGGATGGCAATAGCCCTCTGAAGAAATTTGCCAAGGAAAACCCTGTGATAGGTTCGCCCTAAGTAAAAAATGACTTGGAGGCACACAACAACAACAACAGAAAGTAAACAGGCGCAATCCACGTTCATATCTGCTACTCCCTAGCAAATCCTTACTGCTTCCCAAAGCGTCTTGCACTCAAACAGAAGCGCATGGGATTGAAGCTTTATCGTGCGGTATTCGTTTATTTCAGTGAAAAGCTCTTCCAAACTTTGCATTGCGCTTTTTTATTTAAGGATTTTGGACAGCTGGACCCTCCTAAATGGCTGGCTCTATATGAGCTGGAAGGACCCCCCCCCCCCGCTTTGTTTCAGAGGAGTTCCCTTCTTCTAAATATTCTTCCATACTTTCTGATTTCAGGATCGAAAGGACAGTCAACTGAACCAGTAAGTCAAACACTGTTGGTCCTTTCTTAACCAGAGTTTTTTTTTTTGGATCCGGTTGGTTTAGAATCCAAATAGCCCGACTTCGTTGATTTCTGTGTGGCTGGCATGGATTAAAGGAGGCAGCCCAATGATGTGACTTTTGACTTGGAAGTAAGCCCCGGTGAGTTCTGGAAAGCTTGCTCCCAAATAAGTTATCACAGCATTTTGCAAGCAATAACAAGCGTCCCTTGAAAGGAAAGGAACCCTACAGGCGTCAAGGGGACTTTAAAGCCCCAGATGTTTTGCGAAACAATCCCATTGAAGGGGACAATACGTTTCTTTGCAACTTTATATTTATCGCGGGAACCCGCTTGGAGCAACTTTTAAATATTATTATTATTATTATTATTATTAGGCTCAAAAGGACAGTCAGTTCAATCAGTGAGTCAAATATTGTTGCGTTTAACCAGAGTTATGGATCCGGTTGGTTTAGAATCCAAATAGCCCGACATATATATATATATATATATATATATTCCAAATATTAGAATTCTAATAGCCCGATTATTATTATTATTAAGATCGGAGGAACAGTCAATTGAACCAGTGAGTCAAATATTGTTGCCTTTAACTAGAGTTGTGGATCCAGTTGGTTTAGATATAGATAGATAGATAGATAGATAGAAGTCGGGCTACTTAGAATCCAAATAGCCCGACATATATATTATTTTAACATATGTATGTATGCATACATACATACACAAGTGAGTCAAATATTGTTGCCTTTAACCAGAGTTGTGGATCCGGTTGGTTTAGAATCCAAATAGCTCGACTTCTCTCTTTCTCTCTCTCTCTCTCTCTCTCTATATATATATATATATACATACAATATATATATTATATATATATATATATATATATATATATATATACATACAGAGAAAGAGAGAGAGAGAAGTCGGGCTATTAGGATTCTAAACCAACTGGATCCACAACTCTGGTTAAAGGCAACAATATTTGACTCACTGGTGTGTGTGTGTTACTATAATAATAAAACCCCTTGCATCCATTCAAAATTCTCCCTCCCAATTCCTCCTCCTTTGGCACCTCCAGGGGTCCTGCGGAGCAATTAATTAACGAATAAAACCATCCCTCAGGAGAGAGAGGGGAGAGGAAGGAAGGAAGGAAGGAAGGAAGGAAGGAAGGAAGGAAGGGAGCAGAGGGGCTCTTTTTGGTGGGTCCGTCTGCCTCTAGGATCTGCTTGGCGATACTGAGAAGGAGGAGATCCAGAGAGCCAGCGAGGGGCTTCCTCGTTCAAGGATCAGGCAATTTAAAAACAAAACCCTGCAACAAAGGCAGCCTAACAGGAGGAACCAATGGGGCCAGATGAGAAATAAATTCAAAGCGTTTAGAAGCGATTACAGGGCATTCAGGACCCCAGCGGAGCTTATGACAAACCTCTGAGCTTTTGGGGGGAGGAAGGAGTGGATGGAGGTCGCCTTCTGCTAAACTCTTTGGAGGAAATGGGCTGAAGGATGGGCAAACCGATGCCTCT